>BGNK01005198.1:15303-42274 GCA_003297005.1 Symbiodinium sp. clade A Y106 | reverse complement strand
CGTGCGAATTAGACGCTAATTCGCGCAAATCAGCAAATGAGGCCTCGGAAGTGCGGCACCAATTCGTTCGAATCTAATTCGCGCAAATCTCCAAATGACAGGCCGGGGTTCGAGCCCACACCGTTTGGTCATGAGCGAACCAAGACTCTTGCCCGATCCATTTGGCCAGCCGGTCGATGGCTTATAGGTTCCAGGCTTCAAGCCACGGCCAAAAATCTAGCCTCCATCCCTCTGTGCGGATTTGAGCGAATTAGCGTCTAATTCGCAAGATTCAGATTTAAACCACCCAGCCCGCCCCAGCCCCGGTGCTCGCCCTCCACCACTCCGACCTGGGCCTTCCCAAACCCTCCCCAGCCCTCCAGTTTTGTTTGTTCAGCCGCACCGACTCTCCAGCCTTCCCCAACCCTCCGCCAGACCTCCAGCTCCACACACATCCTCCGCATGTTTTATTTCATGGCCGGGCCGACTGCGCCCTTCACAGAGGTAGTATGAGGTACCTGTTTAATNCCAGCCTTCCCCAACCCTCCGCCAGACCTCCAGCTCCACACACATCCTCCGCATGTTTTATTTCATGGCCGGGCCGACTGCGCCCTTCACAGAGGTAGTATGAGGTACCTGTTTAATCTATTTTTATGTCCGCATATTTAAAAAGCGTCGCCGTACAATTAACATTGCCAGAATGCTGCGAAATGTTGTGGAGTTTATGCATTAACTAGGGAACGAAAACGTTAATTCGAATTCTATTGCTCTGAATGTTATTGGGAGTGCAGAGGATGCTGGTTTTTGCTGCATTTCTAGTGTCAACTGTGCAGAACATAGAAAAGGCTGACATGCCATGTTGCCTTCCAAAGCCACACTAGTAGTCGTTCGTTTCCAGTTTGTCTAAGATGGTCCGGGCTGGAGCCATCCGCATTCTCCTTCTGCCTCTTCGCTTGCCTTCAGTTTGTCTGGACATTTGACCAAACCACCTAGAACTCTTCCCCTAATGGGGATCCTATCGTACCCGTCATCGAGGTATGGAGAAGCTTCTAGGAGTGCTTGTTAAGTGAGTGTTAGCTGTGCTAAAACTGGAAAAGGCTGACATGCCATGTTGCCATCGAAAGCCACGCCAGACATTTGACCAAACCACCTAGAACTCTTCCCCTAATGCGGATCTTGTCGGTGGATGGAGGAAATCTTGCACCGCCCTGATGCTGACTCATGACATCACCCATCACCCGGACATCAATGTTAAACAGAGGGTGCGGGGTACTCTCGTTGTTGATCTACTGAAACTGGTGCAAGATTTGCTCCATCAACAGTACTACAACTACCACAACCGCTACCGCTACCGCTACTAATACTACGACGACGATTACGAAGACTACTACGACAACGACGACCACGATTACTACTACCACTACTACTGCTACTGCTACTGCTGCTGCTACTACTACGTAGTACTTCTGCTACTACTGCTACTGCTGCTGCTACTGCTTCTACTACCCACGACTACTACTACGACGACGACTACTACTACTATTACTACTACTGCTACAATTACTACTTCTGCTAGTACTTCTACTTCTACTTCTACTTCTACTACTACTACTACCACTACTACTACTACTACTACTACTACCACTACTACGACGACGACAACTCCTACTGCTACTTCTACTACTGCTACGACTACTACTATTTTCATTCATTCCAATCGCAGCCGGTCGCTCAGCTTGGCGTCAGGTATGTGGCAGTGCATTGCACCGGTGCTTCGAGAGCACAACACCACTTGGGCAAGTTCCGCTACGAATAGCTGCAAACTTGCGACCTACTCATCGTTCAAGAGATCGTGCAGCAGGGCACGGCATCACTCGCATTGGAGTGCAAAATTGGAGATTCATCGTATGCGAGCTGGAAAAACAATGTACAAGTACAACAGCTATCGACCATTTCATCGTCCATGTGGTATGGCCTGCTTCAGCGATTGATCTATGTACAGCAAAGATGCTGTATGCACAAGTGGCCCTAGAGGGCACACTGAGTGGCCGATTACGGCTCTCTGCCCACTGTGCGGACACTGCTGCCTTCATGACGGCAGCGCGAACTGGAGTCTTCTCAGAGTGTCGACATCCGCTGGAGCAAGAGTCCTGACTGCCTTGACTGTATACACTGCGATGGTGATGTGGTGGCCTTCCCAGGGGCATGTCTCATGCCATTGGTGTGGATTGAAGGCAATGCCCGGCATGGTGAGGTTGTGTCTGCGTCCCTGAAGTGAGCCATCCATGGAAGGGCAGTCACCGCCTGGCGACTCAAGCCAGAGTCCACCTCCACGAAAGGTGGAGCAGGGGAGGATCACATTGACACTGCCCGGATCGTTGTTGATATCCCTGTGCACGCACATGGTGGTTTTGCGCTGCAACACGAAGCTAGTGTAGGTTTCGTGAGTGCGCGATTTGATATACTTGTTGATCAGCAGCGTTACCCATGGGAGTAGAAGCGTGTTGCGCCTCAAACCAAAGAGCGGGCCTTGGCTGTAGGCGCCACTGCAGAAGCTGACTCCACTAACGCAGTCGGTACTCGCCTCACGACGAAGGTCACCTGCAGGTAGGCAGTCACAACCAAGCTCCCAAATATTCATTCGGACTTGTCCACTGACAATCATGTCTGCAGCGATCGGTTCCGCCACGTGCATAGGCCGTGGCATATGTGGCGGAATGCTGTCTTCAATTTCTAGGGAGTATGGGATCCGGACCAGGTGGTTGTCCGGGATTGAGTGCCACGTTGAGGCCTCTGTGGAGGCCCGCATAGAGTGATGCAGTGGTGGTGTTACGCACACACTTCACGCGTGATGTGTGATCATGCGACTCCGGTCTTGAGCCGAATGGTGGCCAGAAAAGCGGCAGTAAGCCCAGCAAGACTCATGTCAATGTTGGAAGCTGACCGGCTTTTCGTCTGCATTCAATCACGGCAGAGATAAGGTGAACGTTACGTACTCGAATTGGCATGCATATATCACTGCGAGTGGCCCACGCCCGGGCGCACTGTAGTGGGCAATCTCACTGGCAGTACCTGCGAAAAGAGTGAGTGGATATGGGTGCTTTAGGGGTGCCATGGACCTATGGATAGCACTGCGCAAATTTTTCATAATTTTTTGCAGTTTTCGGAGCGCGTGCTGCTTGCGTGTCCCCAACAAACGGCTACCCCTGCGCTCAGTCATCAGCTCCTGCAGAGTAGGATGACGTAGCACTGTTGACTGAGTACTGCGTCTCTCATCGGCTCTGTTTTGACAGGTTCTATTGGCTTGCTGTCATCTGCCTTCCATTGGGGTGGCGCATTTGGGGCGGCCTGGGGTGGAAGGTGATTAATGAATCTAGTTGCGTAGTGGCCAGGTTGGGATGTGGCTCCACAATGCAGAATGCATGCAACGATCGTGTACATCACCAAGTCGCAGGCTGAGCCTACCTCCCTGTAGCATGGTATGTGAACCTGACTAGGGATGGCAACCTGGTATGCAGTTTGAGCGTACTCCCGTCCTCTGCCTCCCGAAACCTGGAGATGCGCAGGATGAGGATTTTGGGAGGGTGGGTACAGGCTTGCATGTAAGTTCCTCCTTTATGCCAATGATCGATAAGGTGCTGAAGACTCGTGGAGCTACTGGGGTCCGAGAAATACAGCGTAACAGCCTTATGCGTGTAATGCTGCTCGCGAGTTTCGGTACCATCAATCTCGCTCACAATGCGTGATTCCCAGCGGCCTTGAAGAACTTGCGGTCTTCCCGCGCCGAGGATGTGCTCTAGGAACTAGGCATCATGTTGCATGTGAAGGTTTGCCCAGTTGCGCAGAAGGGGCTTCCAAAAGCACAGCGCATGTACATGGATGGGCCTGCACGTGTGGTAGACATCACGCCAAGCCTGTTCCTGAGCTCCGTACTTGAGTACGTCAGCCACGGACAGGTGACTAGCCGCAAACAGCCACGCTCTTACGCTGGCATTAATGTAGCATGTATTACTGCTGTTAGGAGCCGAACTAGGAGTATTCTGCCAGTGCTTGTTGCACTAGCGCGGCAGCCGGAGATTGCTTGAGTGTGTCTCGACGGAGCTGGAGGCCTATGATCTGCAACGCCGAGACCTCCATGCATTCCCATACCGTCTGGTGTCCCTTGGTGCGGTTGGAGATGTTCAGTTGGAATGCCGTGATCCCTGTCATGTTGCCCGCCAGGGGTCTTGTGGCGTGAAAGCGGTGGATCATGTAGGGCAGCATCACCAGCGGCAGTACTAGCAGTAGGGCCTCCGCAAGCTTTGCGTGCTGTACGGGGGGATGCGAAGAGTAGTGGAAGCGGTCCTTGGTTAGCGGGTTGGACGAAGAGTACCGAGCTGTAGCCCTGCCTCAAGATCGTGATCGCCGTCTCCTGTTAAGCCGGTGGTTGGCGCACCTGGTGTCCCCCGATGCGTCTGTGTTGCGACGCGTCCACAGGGGCCTGAAAAGGCTCCCCTTGCCATGTTTTTGCGGGTTCCACCTCCATGACATCATCATTCTCTTCAGCTTCAGTGGTCACGTCGAGCTCAATTGCCACCTCCACAGGCGAGGCGGCCGGCGATGTGGGAGTTGGGCCCTGTTCGGCTTCATCTACCATTTTCTCGTCGTTCTTTGACTTGATGTGCTCGAGTGGTAGGGCTGCAGGTGTGTATGTGCACTGAGACGTAGGCAGATGAGACAGGCTACAACTCAACGACGGAATGCCCGAGTACAGACCTGGAGAATGGCTCCACTGCACACACGAACAAATATTGAAAACCAGGCGAAAACCCTCAGTCCATGGCATGCAAGTCCAGCTGTGGCTTGGGTGCTGGGCCACGCGGAGTTCAGGCCGGGGTCTGCTATCGTACTTGTTCTGTGACAGCTGCAGGGAATGTAGCACCAGCTCCTGAGCACATGCGGACATCCTCTTGCGCCTGGGTTTGTGCGGGCATGAAAGGTAGCGCGCTAATTGGCTTGACTGTAGGGGCCATGATGGCTGCTCCCTCTCTCGTCGTGACAAGTCCGTCTCCACACCAGGGGCTGGGGCATTTGTTGGCTCCGCGCACCCTCTGGTTGGACTCGGAGTCCTCCAGCCTACTGTGTTGCATGCGCTCGACGTCAGCGTTGCGCTGGTCCAGAGCTTGGGTGCCTGTCGCGAGCTGGAGCTGAGCCTGGCTTGTAATGCTAGAGCCAGCATGAGCATGGCTAACTGCATGGTGCGGCCGACCGACAGGCTTCTGGTCTCATAAGCTAGTAGACATGTGTTTGAGCAGGGTGCCGCTGCGAGTCTCTCTCCATGGCATCTATGCTACACCTCCACAAAAATGAGTCCCGCTGCTGGGACGTAGTTGAGCCGGAGTGCTTACGACATGCTTACGATTACTACTACTACTACTACTACTACTACCCTACTACTGCCACTATCTACTACTCTTACCCTCCACGAGCTCACCAGCAGAAACTGTTCGAGGATTCCGGATTTTCTCTTGATTTCGGTGTGGTGAGCACCCACACGAAATTTTGATCTTGTGGTCGAAGGCTCGAAAATATGAACCACAGTATCTGCCAGGAGAACCGAAGGCTTCGCGTTGAAAACGCCGAGCTCAAGAAGCGGCTCTACTTTGCAGGACCGTATGTGTGGTCCTCGCCAGGGCCGGGAATGAGGTCCGTTTGGGGAAGCAACAGGATTTGCTGGATGTTTAGTTTACGGATTTGGCAAGTTTATACGGTTGAAGGTTTTGGACTGGGATCGAGCCGTTTCCGGCTCCTTTTCCGTGACTTTCACTTGGCAGTGGTTAGTTTGGGCTGCGGTCTCTCCTCTCTAGACACCGATCGCAGGTGAAGCTGCCAAACTTGCCATGTCCGGAAAAGCCTGCTGCCCAACTGGACTTGAACAACATCGTTCTCTCTTCTGTTTGAGGCGCAGGGCACGTCCTCCGTGCCGATCTGGGCCGCGGTCCTTGATTGTACCTCCATGTGTTGAGGGTTCCCGGTTCGTGTACAGCCTTACGGCGTTGCAGACTGAATTAAGTGCTTCGGCTGTAGTCAAAGAGCAGCAGCAGGGGCCCAGTTAAATGAATCTGGGTCGCAATCCTGGTCACAGATGCTAAAGCGACACGGTAGCCCATCAAACCTTGACGATGTCAACAAGATGTACTTTAATTGTCATTCCAGAATTGGGGCTTTGCGGCTTCAGTGGCTTTACGCGTCGTCTGCACGGGAATAGGACTGTTGCGACGTTATAAGGGTCCGGCGGGCGAAGAGGTGCGATCTTGCAATTCTTACCTACTTGGTGCTGTGCTGCTTTTCTAAACGAGCACTTTCTTATACTGCTCAACGCCTTGGATCCACACCACTCAACTCTAAAGCCTGAACTCATCACGCGAGATCAGAAACGTAAACCAATAGAGACAGCCGACAACTGACGACGACCTTTTTGTTGAAAGAAGCTTTCGGTGTCACTCTGCAACGAATTCAACCCTGACCAAAAATTATGTGTTGCACCCGAGCCTGCTACCGGCGACTTTGATAACCTTGAGGTCCCAGTTCCCGTCATGGCATCGCCGAACTGTGGCTCGCCGAACTCCGGGGCGGCGAGGCCGTTGGAAGCCCTTCGGGGACGTACCAAGGGACACGGTCAAGCATCACCTCTCGGGGGTCCCGGCTGTCTTATGTTCTTTCCTTTCTGGAGGGTTCTACAAAATTAAAAGCGAAGGGAGGGAAGACAATGCATTTACAAATGTTTAGGTATCGGAATCCAGCGCCGCACAGGTTTGATTTGCCTGCCTCATTCATCTAGAGTCCAGTTGAAGGCAGAACCGAACTCTGTGTGTGTGTGTCTGCCTAGATGGAGGGTGCAATGCAGAGGGGCAGTGCATGCCTGACAGTCACTGCCCAACGAAGACATTGTCAGTGCATGGTGAAATTTGACCTGATCAGCCAGACGTACCTGCCGTGATGATTTCAACGTAATTGCAGCCAGAATCTTCGCTGTACATTGATTGTCTTCGCTGTTTACACGGTCATTGCACCTGAGTGAATGCTGATTGCGCACAAGTGATTCTGCAGATTTGATTCTGAGAGATCAGAATCATCCGAGACGGGATGTTAAGTTCAAGTGCATGGAGGGACCACTTGGTCCGGATTCGCACTTGCTGCTAAAGCCCATGAGCCATAAGCCAGGCCGTAAGCACTGAACAGAGCTTTTTCTCTCAGGGGTACCACTATGTCGGCAGCGGCCGGCTCAGAGCCTCGTTGCTGTCCCCGTGCATTTACCAGTGCAACATTGTCGGCCGAGCAACACCCAGGCTTAGAGCCGAAGCACAGGAAGGAAATGCAGCCTTGCTGTCCCCGAAACAGCATTCGAAGCCATCAACTGTTCCCCCCTCGCCCTGTGAAATACGGCTCCCCATCCTCTTCCCACCCTCACAGCGCCGAGGGCTGTGGTTCTGGACAGGCCAGCTGCCGCACACGACTGGCTTTGCGATGTTCATTGAAAGCGCGGCATGAGGAAAGCTTGATTTGCGTTTAGTTTTTAGAGAGCAGAGACAGCAAGAGTGACAAGTTCTGCACTGGAGTGGATGGGGCATGTCTCAACGAAGAACTCCAAGCCCCGAGCACCTCGTACACATTCTAGCTGCCTATCTGTGACACAGGTATCTCCAGGCACCGGAACCCCGGCTACGCCTGCACAGGGTTCTGGAACGCCTATCCAGCCTCCACCCTGGCATTCTACGCTTCAGCACTGAGGAACAGGGAAGTCAACAGGGATTGACCAAGGTTTAGGATAATTTGGGTGTCGAACAAGCGAAGACCTGCAGGAACCATGCTCGCATCAGTTCTGCTGCAACACGCATGCACAGCCTCACTCACTCACTCACTCACTCATACACATTATACGTCTTCAGAAGTTTTCCAGTCCACAACACGACAACCAGAGTGCGAGATCCGCGCTGCTTGCCACAGCCGCGGCCCGAGTAGCCCAGTGCGAGTTGTTAAGGCATGGCTTCTGGGTGCCCTTGGCGCGGAATGCCGTCGGAGCCCTGTCGATTGGCTTGCTTGGTAATATTCGGAGGGTGGCACATACAACGGTTTTCTAGGTGGAGCTGTGTCCAGGAGCTAAGTTCTTTTGCAAACTGTCAGTTTGGGCGCTTGGCTGAGCTTGTGCCGTCAAGTGTCGAAGGCATCAGGGCACTTCAGAGTACTGGCAGCATACATGGGGACATCGAGGATGCACAAGCCGAAATCGGTTTGAGTCTTATGTTCCTTATGTTGCTTGTCAAAAGAGAACCCTTATCGGTGCATTCTTCCCATTTCGTCCAAAACATTAGAAGGAGGTTCTGCAACACTCACGACCTTCTTTAGTGATTTTAGTGTGCACAGTTCAGCTCCTCAGACGTTCTTGCTTTAAAATGGGTTGCTTTACTCGGATCCCGAAAGACCCGAAGCGCAGGCATTTCCCGTTATAAGTACACAGCGGAATCTGCCTGTTTTAGCACCTTCACCAGGCTCTCTTCAGAAGGCAGGGGAGGGAGGCTCGGAGGCTCTACGAAGTGGAAAGGTGCGGCTCGCACTGGATCGCGACAGCGTTGCGCTCCGCCCAGGTCATGAGCCCCACGGGCCCTTCCTGGTCGACACCGGCCTGTTGACACGTACAGGGTCGAGTCGCGCTCGTCGATTATACTGCTCATCCCGCAACAACGAATGCCGCTGACTTTTCACGCGCCCATGGAACTACTCGATGCCGACGTTTCGTACCAGTAACTAGTACTCCATACTCTGCAGGGCTTTGGGCACGATAAATGCTGCGCAAAGTGAGGAAGTCACATGCAGCTTCACTTGCACATAACCCTTCACTCGATGGCTGCTGTTGCAAATTGGTTAAAAAGACTAGACTATACTGCTCATCCCGCAAGCCTAAAGCCCTCATTCGCCTTACGTGAAGCACGTGGGCGTTCAGTTGACTATGTCAGCCTACATTCCCAACCCACGAGCGCTAAGCTCTCCTTGGCAGCTTGACAGAATGAGTCTGCTGACAGAAGGGTGGGAGGACGGAAGGATGCCTTTGGACCAGAATTCTGGGCTTGGGACACTTGGGGTTCAACTACAGATGATTCAGTGGCGGGCGTCTTAGTGGGACCTTGTTTCAGGGCCTGCGTGTTCTCCTAGGGCTTGCCCGTTCTGCTGGGACGTGGCATGACGGGGAGGTTGGAGGGTAAGGCCAGCACAAAGCTCATAGCCTCGGCTTTGAATCTTCAGGCCCGAAGGTCCAAACCCCAACCTGAGAACTCTGAAAGGGCTTCCACCATGTCAGGCCTCTCGTTGCAGCCGTGCAGACTCTCAGCTGCCCAGTAGTCAAAGAGAGCCTTCGCGCAGGGTTTTCGTCTCGCTGACACCTCGCGAGTCAGAAGCTACGCTACCAAGCCCCGCCCTGTCCCGCCCTGGCTAGCGACAAGTCGAGGATTGGCACGACAGGCAGCACCAGGCTCTGCTTCGGTCATGCGGGGCGCCGGTGTTTTGCTGATTTACTAAGGCGAAGGCTAAGGTTCCCTGCTGAAGTTGTGGCACGCAGTGGAGTCAGCGGTTGTTTCCAGCAGTTTTGCGTTGTGACAAACTCGAATCCGGAACACGAGGTTTAAACCAGGGTTGAGCCACCACAATCGTCCTGGCGTTTGGCCTCAACAAGATGGCGCCAGGTATCGTGCCGGAATTTCAAACCCACCCAGTTTTGCATGCTTCCTCCAAAATTTCATTTTGGCCATCTTCGGTGTTCAGTGATTCCTTTCGCCGGATGCAGGTCGACTTTCTCGGATGCCTCTCAGCAGGCGCACGGCTCACGGGGTGGTCGTGCCAACATCCAGTGAGATCAGTCAGATCCCATCTTGCCTCTCTCGCCGTCTCGCTCGCTCGCTTGCTCGCTCGAACATATGCAACACATGAGCAAATGCGTGACATGTGTCTATATACCCGAACATGCACATGCATTGGTGTAGTCATGCTGGCCCTGCTCGCTGGAGTGTCGAAGCTGCAGAAGAGTTTGTTTGCTGCCTTGCAAGCTGTGCTCTGTGCCCAGTGTGGCTGCAATGCTCTGCATCCTGGCACACCGCTGCTCTTAAGCATTTGACTGGAAGCTCCGAGATGCCAGTCAGCCATCCTTTAAATCCCAAGGGCCAAGGGTCAACAAGCCCAAACCCCAATAGGACCTTAACTCCAGAGGGCATACACACCATCCTCGACCTCCCACGAACAGAGTCGGCTTGGCCCAACAGTTCAACATCAACAGCTTCGAGAAGCCGTAGACCTTCCAGCGAAGGAGCGCTTCCTGCCCCAGAACGTCATCTCCGACCCCACGTCTTCAGCTGCCTCGAATGCGGGGCAGGTGCTCGATCTTGGGGTCTTCACTGCATTCTTCGGCGCACGTGCCGGTGGTCTCTTAACATGTTGCTCCCTGCATCATGGCATCAGGGGTAGCCTTCACTTTCTTCCCGCTAGCCCTTCGTTCTTTACTTCCGGCTCGGTCGCTTCCCCAACTCCGACGTTGGGCTCGTAGCTGGGAACCAGGCATCTGCATCCGCCGACGGCACAGGCACATGCTGCAAATCGACAGATGTTGACAGTCTCACGGAAGAGTGCAGCGCGATAAAGGATAGCGGGTAGTGCCAGCCCAACCAGCGGAGCTTGGAATGGGAAATCTACTTTAGATTTCGGCACGAAGAGAAACTTACCCAGCCTTTGTAGGCCCACAGCTTCGATTCCACCAACCAGCAGAAATAGAGAAGTACGAGTCACTAGTAGTACTACCCATCAGCAATGACATGATGATTTACAATCCTGTGGGATGCAGACTTGCCTTCTTGCATTATGTAGAGCTCAGGACTTGGGGTTCAAGTACTGAAGGTTGCTGAAGCTGAGCTTCGACGGAAGTTTATATGGTCGCGCTGGAGGCTACGCCGTGCCATTTCAGGGCAGCGATGATCGGACACGACCTCAGCCACGCCTGAGGGTTTGGGTCGAGGCTGTCCACACCCTGATGCAGAAAAACTTGAAGCCCTTCTTGGTTCATGGAAGCCCAAGGCATCCCAAAGCCGAGGCCATGTTAGGCTGGCGTCCCAAGACTTGGATTTCGGAGCACGGTTCTGATACTATGTGGGGCGAGATTTTTGGGTTCCACTGTCCATCCTTCACACTATGACAGGAGCTTGTCTCATTTTCGTTATCATGCAGACCTATGAAGAAGGGCACGAACAGAGACCTAATAATCCCCAACCCCCTAAGAAGCCATCGAATGACGCATCCAACACCGGTCGAAGCAAGCATCGCGTGCTCGAGATATACCCCTCTTTACCCTAGTTGAAGCGACCAAGAGACCTAAGAGTCCCTTCTTTGGCACCGAGTTGGGTGTGCATCCCATCGGGCATCGTCGAGCGGCACAAGGCGGGACCGGGTTGGACGGCTCAGGATTCTTGCGGGTTGTGTGTTACTTGCTGCAACTAGCTTGTTCAACTTCTTCAGGGTCTTCTGGTTCTGAAGATCTGTTTCAAAGCCGGAGGATTTCGGAAGGATACCGGTCTCAACTTCTTGAGAGCGAAGTTCAGCGAAGGTTTTCTTGTACTGGGTCTTTCTTCGAGACCTGGGTGGCAGTCGCCCGCTGCCAGGCGCAGTTCGAAGCTCCGAGCACTGGCGAGGCTCTCGAAGCCCAGGACCAGCAGAAGCCGCGTACTGTCAAAAGCCAGCGGTTCGGAGTTGAAACTCCCAGTGCTTGCAATGCGGTGACGCCTCGACTTTCGTACCCTCTCATGGCTTAGAAACCTCAGTGAGGACTGAAAACTCAGGCTAGGCAGGAGCAAGGGGGCTTTTTCAGCCCCACTAAATTTTGCTGTGAGGCCGATGCCTCGAGGCAAAATCTGAACCTTAGCCCAACAGATGCACGTCGTCTCTCGTGCAGTCCAGGCAGCAACACTTTGGACGGAACCCGGTTCCGTTTGTAAACGGCTTAAAGTGCGGGCGGAAGCGCGCTTTTGTGCACGGCTTGTCGACTCATATGAGTCCTTTGCAATCGAGAGTGCCTCCCCCAGGCAATGAATTGCTCGAGGGTGCGAGCGTTTATGCTCGTATCATGTCGTGAGAAAACTGGGGCTTACTACGGAAGACACTACAGGCTTTCTTTGGGGCTGGGGTTTGGGCGCAGGAGGGAGCCTCGAGCTGCCAGGCATCAGCCTCAGCTTTGGCGCGTGCGAAGACCGGACAGGCTTTCTCCGGAACAACGGAGTCTCCCAGAAGGATCTACCAAGTAGTTCGCAACATACCCTTCATGGACGGTGCATCACTGAGGCCGGAGCACACGAGTCTCCAAGTGACTGACGTGCACAAAAGATGGAGCTGGCATGCAGGGATGCAGGTCTGGCAGCTTTGAGTTTGGCATTCGGGGCCAGGGTTCAAGCTTCACCTGGTTGGAGTAGTTTGTAATTCCTGAGCTACAACAGGATGAGATTTGGTTGCCGAGCTAGTCACACAAAGCAGTGTTGGAACTGCCAGTTAAGCCCCGAAATCCCCACACTTTAAGTTTCAAACCGAAGACAAATTACAATCTAAACTCCACATCCCAAACCCCACACCCTTCAATCCCTCAAGAATCAGAAAATGCAAGTGGTCTTGAAGGCGCAATCTGTCAGTCCTCAGCCAAGGATCCCCGCATCGTGCAGCCATGCTCACCTCGTATCCCTTTGATGGCTCTTCCGGACTTTGTGCTCTAGCGTTTGTGAGAATGAAGCTGATTGTCGGATTCCTGGTTTACGACCCCAGTCCCCAATGCCACCAAGTCCACCACTCTAGTCTCATGTTAGTTCGTTGGCTAAGAGCTGGTTGCAAAGCAGAGGATAGGGTTGGGGAAACTTAAGACTTCAGCCCAGACACTCCCAGCTCGTCCCAAAGCCGCCCAAATGTCCCAAGATCTATGAGCTTAGGCCACTCCCGAAAACAATACCGGAGGCTTCGCTGTCACCGTCTGTCCCAATCAATCTGTTCACGCACGCTGGATCCGTGAGTAGAAGACTTGTGTAAGAGACACTGAACCTCGGAGCCCAGAGCTCCGGTCGACTAAGCCCGAAGCCTTTCGGCTATTCAACGGTTTCTGATCTGTGTTGAGAACAAAACTAGTCGATTGGTACAGTTCGTCCAGTGCCTTTCCCCTGTTCTCCGCCGCAGCCAGCTAGGCTTTTGTCATCAACGTCAGTCAGGATCGCAAAGTTCGTGAGCTCGAAATTTTGTGCAATCGGTATCGAAAGTTCGGACTTCGGCCCCGGATTTACGGTGTGCTGGTATGGTGTTTAAAATTTTGTTTAGGGTTTCGAGCGTGAGAAATAAATCGAGACGTGACTCGGTCGTCGAGTCATGTCCAACTGAAGCCTCGGAGCGTTCATGGACGCCGTGTTCACCGCCGGCAAGTTCAAGGGCAGATGGTTCTCCGATGTGGCAGGCAACCCCGCATTCCCGGACCGAAGCTTCCTCGAGGATTGCCGATACATCCACGGCAAGCTGAAAGGGAGACAGCTAAATCAACCAGAGTTAAAGCTCGAGATATGTTTACCTCAATGACTGAAGGGTCCACTTCATACGTCTAGGAAGGACCCCGAAACATCTGGAGCTGAAGACTTCCGGCGACCTGAAACTCAAAGCTCGAAACTCGAAGCTGGCGTTGATATTCAAAGGGGTAGGTCTGGTTTTTGTCAGAGAGAGTGACCACTTGAGCAAAGAGAGCCTTACTTTAAACTTAGGGATACTCGCGAGCTTGGCTCGCTCCGTTCAACAGGCCAGGAGACTTCGTTCGTCGCCTGGGCAAAAAAGCAGAAGACACCTCCAGGACCGAATCACAAGGTGTTGTATAGTATTGTTGTGCCTGCGAGCTTTTCTTGGTGGTCTTGTACACAATGAAGCTACACAGCGCGACGTAGACTTGTACAGCGTGTGGTGTGACTGAGTTCCTTCTTGCTGGTTCGCTGAATACCACGGCCACTTCGCTTCAAGATTTCAACTCCGCAACCTTATGCAGTTCTCAAGCCTAGACAGCCCAGATGCGCGAATTCTGCAACCATCCGGGTGTAAGCCTGAAACCTGTAATCGGAAGCTTTGGACCTGAATCGCCAATAGCTTCACTCTGAAATTCGGATGCAGCCCGAAGTGTGCTCTTGTCCTTGTCAGGTTTGGGTAGCATAGGTTTTAGCTTTTCCAGCGAGGATACCTGCGGGCTTTCCTCGACTTCTTGAAGCAGGGAAGGCAGGTCCAGGGCAATTTGGTTCAATGGCCCGTTTCTCTCTGCAGAAGTCCCTCGCTCGATCAAGGTCTAAGCTAGGTCCCGAAAATCCTATACAAATCCGAAAAAATAAACGTACTTCTGGATGGCGTCGCAGAATTGTAGATATGCTTGGTAGTTGTCCAAAGACTTGTCGTGAATTACCGTGAATGAAACCCTCCACGTCGAAAGCATGAAAACGTCCGGATGCCTTCCGAGGCAGGTCACCATCACCATCGTCGTCATGATCATCATTTCGACCATCAGCATTACCGTTGATTGCCAGCATCATGTTTGGATTGTTTGAAACTATCGAGCGACGTTTCGGAAGTTGGAACGGATCGAAATTTCGGAGCACGGAGCAGAAGCCTTCACCTTAAACCATGAAGCCTGAACCGGCACTGGTCAAAAGCGCGACAACCCAAATCGATGCATCCAGATTTGGCGGGTTCGGAATCTCCGCACGCCTTCCTGAGGCAACAAGATCTATTTCCTCAGCCTTTGTCTTCAATAGGCCAAGCTCCTAAGAAGCGAAAACAAGATGGGTTCCAAAGACTGACGAAGATGCAGCCAGCGAAAGCCCAGGGAACTGTAAAAAACTGTAGAAACCCCTGAAAACAAGGCCCCAACAACCAGCAAACCACAACGGGCAAAAAAGTGTGCCCCAAGTGTCTCCCAGCCGCCATACCTCAAGCTTAATGGCGAGTGAAGCCTTCCTACACGGTCCATGTTGGGGTGGCTTCCCAGGCGTGGCCAACGATCCCTGGACGGCCTTGTGGTGAAGACACCTCGCGCGCCGGCACGGCCGGCGGAGAGCGAGCAGGCCGGACATGTTCAAGCTTTTCAGTCCGGACACGCAGCCTTTTCAAGGTGACGGAGGACGGTGGAGAAGGTCGTGGTCTGCGCTTTGACTTCCTCATGGCGCTAGAGGCAGCTCGAACCGGTCCCGTATCCGAATCGGAATGTGTATATACGGGTGCATCGGTTTACGAACGAGCAATACATGCATGGTACTTTTATGCCTGCGAGATGTATGCACACGCATGGAGATGACGGTCTGTGCCGGCTGTCAATTAGGATATCTCTTTGCGAGATCTCTCCTTTTGTTGTACTTTACGCGTTCTGCCATTCTTTCGAACCTGCACCTTCGTCTCTAACATTTTCAATCATTCATGCTAACATTTAAAGAAGATCCTGGGGGCTCTGCATCAGAAAAGATCAAAACTTCGTCTAGTTGCCACAACTGTGTGCCGATATCTACTTGTACCGGCTTGTGTCTGCCGCTCTACGTATAGTTACATTCAAGAGAACATACATACATGCATAACATGTCAATCACAAAGCACGACATAATATGACATAACCTGAAATAACAATGCATAGCATTGCACACATACCTACATGTATGGATGCATACACACACAACTAGTTACATACTGGCATATATCCATGCAGACATATGTACATGCATACATACATGCATACCTCCCTAACAGCATACACGTATGTACGTGGAGCTCCGGATTTCGAAAGTGCTCTGAGCGGCAGTTTCGGGCGCAGCTTGGTTTGGCGATGTTGACTGGTACTGCTCGTGTGGCGAAGCGGCATTGGAAAGATAGCACCATGAACCCAATTTTGAATATTGATATCGTGTCCCCGAAGCGTGACAGGTTCTAACAACACAACTCTAGCACCAACCCATGTCGCAGCGTCGTCAACATTCGACGACCGCGTGCGTGACGCGGACGGTGGACAGGATGCTCGTAAAGTGTGCGAGTGCCCGATAATCCGATAATTATGCCTCAAACCTCCGCCCGACGACAAAAACGAAGCAGTGGGCAGTGTGCCTGTGTGACAAGACTCGACTGATAGCGCAAGAATTCAGTGGTGACCGTGGCAGGGCGTCCGACTGTAGGCACCTTAAGATCTTCAACATGTTGATTTCCTCGGCTCTCCGAACACAGGCACAGGCCCCCCAGCTATACTGCCGGCAGGGATTCAAGTAACCCAGGCGTAAAGTCAAGACTAAGCCTGGAACATGGAGAAGCTGAAGCCAACTGAGCCATGCTCCTTCTGAACCCGCGAACACCTTGAATCCGACATTTCGGCACAGGTAGTTGGCCCAGAACTTTTTGAGGTCGGACCCGAAGACCAGGATGCAGAGGCCGAGAAGCCACATCTTCACCCTTAAATCGGAGCACCAAGCGATGTACTTGTTAAGTCCAACAGACACACAACTGACAATAATCCGGAGATTTATGGTCGAAAGTTCGGATGCTTGCTTTGGGTGCGACACGTTCAGGTCACTATACGTAGCACGGAGCAAATGGCCTTGGTGGGTCCTAAGCGAGCCTTTTGCGCAGATGCCGCTGCTTCAACTTTCAGGTTGCGCTTGCAACGAGAGTTGGGGCTGGAGACAGGACACATTCCCCCTCCACAGTGTTCTGCAAACACTTGAGCCAACCTTCTGACGACCCGCAAGCCAATGCAAGTCCGATGCCCAGCACGCTGCTGGTTAAGCAAAACCGCTTGTGCAAGCTCCAATGGAATGGCTACCGACCGGCTCAGCACGACTTCATTCAGCACAGAGGTCAGCAAGCAGCACCAAGATTGCATTTTGGCCGGTACACTCCGACTTCTGCAAACAGAGTACTAGAACGGCTCTCGCCAGATTTATTGTTGAAGCTCCCGACCTGAAGAGGTGCCCCACACCCTCCGTGCAGCCCTGGCGCGGCACCGCGGCGCGACAGCTGCACCGGGAGCCTCGCGCTGGCGGCTGCCTGGCCTGATCTCCTGATGTGGGCCTGCTCAACCCTTGACGCCCTACAAAACCATTACTCCATCAATCGCTTTTTTGTGTTGAGGGCCGGGGCGTTGGTGGTGCTCTGCACTGTGCAGGGGTCATGTGAGCTGGATCTCGTGCACATCTTCACGAGGCTTGCAAGAACCCTATCCAAAGAGGAGGTGAAGAGAGAGAGAGAGAGAGAGAGAGCGAGCCTTATGCCTGGGAGAAGAAGAGAGAGAGGCCCGCCCAAGTGCCTGCAGGCCATGCGTGACCCCTAAGCCGTTGCCGTGCGTCGGTCGCCAAGGCTGCTCGTGGCCTGAGACCTTTGCCACGATAAGTGGGGCCCCACTTGCCCGAGGGGAGGGGTGGCCTTCTCCAGTCCTGGCACAAGAAAAGAAAGAGCGGGACTGTGAGCGACTGTACTGTACTGGGGATCAGCTGTAACCGAGTTGCTTATGAGGTTCCCGGCAGCTCTTTATGCCGAAGTGCTCCGCTGGCTGGACGGAGTCACACTTCACGTGCTGTCTGGTCCCAGCCCGAAACACCTAAGCCTGTGAACCAGCATACCCCAACACTCTGCCGTTTTTAACAGCCAAGGGCCTAGCACTTGTTGAGCGGCAGGGCTTACCATAAGTCCGTACCAGACCCCGAACCCCTTTCGTAGCAGGCTCCGGAAGTTGATGCAGTCGCAGGAGTGGAATCCTGATTTCCGATGTCGCGTGGAGCCTGTGCCAGTGTGGGTGCCGCGGCGACCCTGAGCATAGAGTCGAGTTATTGAGTTCATGGCTCGCAGCGACGGTTTCGGGTTTTCCAAGGTGCTGAAGCGCTTGCCCGCCTTCGCTGCTTCAGCAGAGCAGGCAGGCCGTTAGTGGAAAAGTAATAAATTTTAACCTTGGTCCGCGTTCTGTGATGCGCCCGGCGCAGACGTCAATCGACGACTTTCTGAGCGGCTTCAGGGTGATCGGCAGCCAGCATGAGCAGCGATTAAACGTCGGAACGTAGAGCAAGATTTTTTCAGGTCCTGTTCACGAAAGCAACCACCACCCCGGTGGTTTGGGGACAACATGCGGGCTAAACGGCCGTTGCTTACATCCTTAAGGGAAAACCCACTAGGCGAACGACCGTCGGCTCGGTGATAAGCTCCCGCGCGTTGGGGCCTCCAGGATCCTTGCCCTACGGCAACTCACAAAATCGACCATCGAAACGACATGCGAAGATCACCGTGTCGTGGCGCTGGCGTTTGACGAGACAGCACCATCAAACACTCGGGACTTGGGATTGGAAAAGGTCGTGCAGCTACCAACATGCAATATACCGTAATTGACCCGGATACCGGCTCAAAAGCAGATCGCTAAGCTCGTGTAGTGTAGTAGGTTGGCTTTCATTGTCCAGTGCAAAACAGGCCTGTGTGAAGCAAACGCCTGCCATGAGGGAACATCATCTCGCCACAGGGAGTGGCGTAACCGTTTCATTGACCGGGCAAAGGTTTTCTGCCAGATTCGGGGCGAATGACACAAGGTGGTCCGTGATGGAACGGCAATCGCCGTAGCTTCTTTACTGCAAACACGATCCGCCACAGTGAGGTCGAGAATCAGTGAATACTGCGTAAGCCTACATTTGCCAACCCCGGAAAGCTGAGCGCAACCACCACAAGGCTGCCTCTGGCTCCCGGACGCACGGGGGCAACCCGCTCTTAATGGCTGCAGCTTCACACTCCCCCTNAACCACCACAAGGCTGCCTCTGGCTCCCGGACGCACGGGGGCAACCCGCTCTTAATGGCTGCAGCTTCACACTCCCCCTCACTCTGCACTGCAAGAGGAGAGTGACTTTCAGAACTGCACGCTTTCCTGGCCCCACCCTGCGGAGCAAAAGCCGGTAACTGCAGTTTCTTCCGCAGCACCCTGCGACACACGTTTGGGCCCTTGCCCTTCGCAGCCAAGCCCTGCTTGAGACGTCTTCCGGCATCACCGTCCTCCAGAAGGCCTAATTACNCGCCCGGCGCTAACCAGGGTTCGGGACGACCCCAGGATCAGGGCGCGCCCGTGCTCGACGCTGCACCAAGAGCCCTTCAAACTTCCCAGCTCACTTAGCCAGGAACTCCTGTCGCGAAGCGGCACAATCACAACCACCACAAGGCTGCCTCTGGCTCCCGGACGCACAGGGGCAACCCGCTCTTAATGGCTGCAGCTTCACAAATACAATGATGATTGCCTTTGGCCATTTTCTTGCCTGACAGGGGGGGCGTCGTCGGGGCGGTGGTTTCTTCTTCTTTTTGTCTGCCTGCACCGGGGGTTACGGGGTTCATCTTGGCATACATGTATATACGGCTAACCATGTCAAAGGCGTTTGGTGACCAAGCTCGATCGACGCCAGGTCTTCTTCTTCACAATACTGGTGTTCGCGGATGGTTGGGGTAGACAGGAACACCGGCCCTTTCTCCACCTGAGTTGGTGGAGCTTGCTGCAGTGTCCTGTGTCCCACGTGTGGGTAGCAATGGCTGCACCTTGTTACAGTCCCCCCTTGTCTCCTGGTAGACAAGACGGGTGTGAAACTCACTTGATCTAGTTATTGCCGAGTCATGAAGCATACAATTTCAGATTTTGTGTACTGGTGCGGAGTGTGTCGGACCTGTCACGCGGCTTGGGCTCAATCTCTAGCTTCTCTGGTGGAAATCGCATTTCTGGGGCTCCTTGTGGAACGATTCAACGAAGGTGCAAGCAGTGGCAGCGCTCCGCCTGTCTTTGGCAACCAAGAGGCCGCCAAATGACTCTTGTCCCTCCCTGCCGGTTTGAGATTGAGATTCAGTTTTTTGTTGATTCAAGCCGCCGACAGAATGGGGTATGCCAAGAGTTGATGAATTCCACGGCTACCGCCTCCGTCCACACTTAGGGGTGCCGAAAGGGCTGGTGGGGAGGTCGGTTCATGTTAGCCGAGTCAAACGGTTTCACACAAAAATCTACATCTCGGCATCTGCTCTCGGGGTGCCTGCAAAACTCGCACGGCCCTCCAGCGGCATGAATCTCAACCCTAAAGTCTTTAGGCTGCTGGCAGAGCTTCCAAAGCCAGCGCCGAAAACGCCACCAACCCGGACGGTGGAGGACTACAAACCGGTCAAAGCAGCTAGGCAGCTGTGGGTTTTAGGGTGCGGGGTTCATGCCGCGCTGTTGGATTTGAGCTCCGAGGTTTCGGCATGTGTGTTCAGGAGTTTGGGGTGTAGGGGATGTACGTAGGAGTTTGGTGTTTAGGACAGTCAGTTGTCCAGTTTGCGGCACTTCAAAATGTCCCACTTTGCTGTCGGGATTCAGAGCGCAGGGCATCGGGATTTTGTGGGACTTGGGCTGACTTGGGTTGGGTTTGTAGAGGAGACTGAGATTTGGGTTTCTTGATTTGAGGGCCTGGACCTCGATGGCTTGGGCGGCCAACTGCTTCCCTTCCAGGCCAGGCCCCGTCGCCTCGTTCAGGTTCCGCTTGAGTGGGTTGTTGACTTCTCTGCTTGCATAGTACAAACGGTCCTTTCAGATACCTGCTTGTGTCATCAACATATGGCTCGTTGGATCTAAGTCTAAGTGTTTAGCCGGAACGGCTCGCTGCACCGTGTCTCCTGCGAAGTCACTGCATCTTTGGATGGGTCCTGCGGGACTCAGCTACAGTCGTCTCTTCTTTCAGCCAGGTGGAGGCGGTCGAGTTTGGCCTCCGGCATCACGCAAGGCTCGCTTAAGCGGCTCCTTCATGAAAGACATGAGTTTGCTTCAGAGCTTTGCGTTTGCGCACAGCAGACGCAGCGAGAATCCACCAAAGCCCCAAGCGGATCTTGCTAACCGAAGCCTTGCAAGTTCCGTTCAGGTTTTCAACATCGGATTGCAGAGCATGGCAGCATGAGGTTCAGGGCTTCAGCCCTTGTTTGCCCAGTTTCCATCCCGAATGCGCGAGCTGCGCGAAATCGAGCCAAGCTCTGGTGTGGCAGGTTCCTGCTGGGTGACGAGATGGGCCGCTGGACTGCCGTTCAGGTACTCTACATGATCAGCGCCGGTTAAAGAGCCACCGACACTGACTGATTCCCACAGGAAGGTGCAGCCCAGCATGAGAAACACCTTCTAACTATATCCCTCCGCCCCCTCCAAATTCAGACTCAGGCCTGGGGAAGACAATCACAGCCCTGGCACTAGCCAAGCACTTCCTTGAGGACGGAACATTCATCAAGCTTGGGTTTTTGGCTTGTCTATCCGAGTTGCGGGCAAGGAGCGGAGTATTTGGAGTTCAAGATTGGGCACAGCTACATCTCGTGACTCAGACTGGGCAGGAGTTGCGTGACGTTTTTCCTGTAGATGGTGCAGCATTTATGTTTCTGGACTCCCTGGTCACGGAGCTTCTATCGATGCACCTCCAGTACCCGATACTATCTGCTAACTGACACGACTATTGCCATTACTCCTCGTGATTCTTGTCATTGCTCCCGTTCTGTATGGTGCCTAGCGGGCAATCACTTGACCGAAGATGCCTGCAAATACCCCTGAGCCTTTTGCCAATATGCCCGACACTTGGAAGGCATGGCCAGTCCTGGTCATCGCGCCTGCGCCGCTCTGCCGGGTGTGGCAGGTCTTCTGTGCGGGCGGGTTTCTGCGGTGGCAGTGAAGATCTCTTGAAAAGGACATTGCTATTGAGGGTCCGTACTAGCGTCCTTGATGTAGCATTGCTGATAAACATGCATCTTCTGCCTGATCGTGGACCTCACGTCAGGCCGGTGATTTGTGCCACTTCTGACCTCTGAACCTGGAGCCCCCTGATCTTCCCAGGCACCGCGAACTCCCACATTTTAAGCCCTCCGCATCTACTGTCATCTACTAGGCGTAGACAACAGATCCTATGCTCAGCCCAATACTCGCAAAAGGACCAAGCCTTACGCTGGCTGCCGAAGCTCCTGGCACCCAAAGACGTGGTGGTCGTCCGCTCGGGACAGGACTGAGTCAGTCCTTACGGCCTCCAGAAATTTCAGGAGTTCGGGGTTGAGAGTCTGTAAGTTTTGGATCTGCGTTTTTTCGGGGGGTTCAAGATTTGGGGCGCTGGAACTTTACTCCGTGCGTGTGCTTGCTCGTTAAGGCACTCTGATGCCTGTGGCGATTTCGTGCATGGTAAGATTCATTCCACTACCATCCATGCTGCTTCGCATCCATCAGCCCCCAGCACCTTGCTAGCCGCTTCGAGCATTAGAAGACCTGAAGCCCGTCTTCAATCTTGGACCTCTGTGCATCGAAATCTGTCAACCTCTGGCCTACACCGCAGAACCAGCATCTTCGAGTGGCGGTTGCAGCTTCTTGCAGGAAGTGGTTCCGACTGCTGCTAAGCTGCTCGACTGTCCAGGGAGACGTGCACCTCCTGCTTGAATCCATCCTTTTCTTTTCGGGATTCTGTGGAGTGCTGGATCAGGGAGGATGTGCGGGCAACATGCTGTCCGAGGCAGAGCGCGATACGCAAACCTCAGAATAACATGAACTGTGGATTGCAGGTTGCATGGACATTTGGACTTGTGCTTCACCCTGAAGCCTTCAGGCTGCAAACAGTCAGGTTAGGCAATCTGGCCATGGGTAGCATTGTCCCGACATAGCATCGAAAACATCGTAGTCTGCAGTGGCAGGGACCATTCAGCCTGCCTGCCACAGACAGGCACCAGGCGATGTTTCAGTCTCCTGGCGATGTTTCGCCCAAATCCCCTACTCACTGCCACTGGCCACCCTACTGCCGATGTACTCCAACTCGCCTTCACTCCAGGAAGACACCAATGGCGGTTGCGGGCATTCATCATTACGCAGAACGACACGACGGGCTGGCTTGCGGAACAAGCCTGCCATGCACTCATGTTTCGCTACAATCGCGAACTCTTGTTCTGTGACTGGAGCTTGTGGAAGAGAGAACGCGATGGCATCGGCCCGAAAAGCCGGTTGTGGGAAGTCTACGTGCCTCACGCGGTCGACAGGCTCATCCAGGTCATGCAGCGGGTGGCAGGCTGGAATTATGAAACATTGTTGGAACAAAAACAATGTTTGATTTCTTGGTTTCTTCCACGAGCAAAAGAGTTTTACAGTGCTTGGGCACCAGCAGCTTTGGCAGAGCCTGCGCCTCCGCAGCCACCAAAGCAAGACACCGTCTGGGAGCAATACGCCTTCGACCGATGCAATGACAATGACGAGTGGCTCCGTCGTTGCCACCAACTCTGCCTTGCTGCAGGCGGACGCCAGCAGAACCNGCCACCAAAGCAAGACACCGTCTGGGAGCAATACGCCTTCGACCGATGCAATGACAATGACGAGTGGCTCCGTCGTTGCCACCAACTCTGCCTTGCTGCAGGCGGACGCCAGCAGAACCCAGCCTGGTTTCGCATCTGTCGCGGCAAGATCCTATGGCCTTCAAGCAGGAACATGATGGCCAGCTACAAAGGCTCCGCCGTGTGGCCAATGCTGTTCATCCGCTTCGACGCGATCCGGGCCGAGTTGCTCCAGCAGGTTCGCAAGAAACTACCAGCACCGGCAGAGCCTGCGCCCAAGAGTCAGCAGACGAGAATGCGTCGGCCCGCTGCTGCAGACCCGCGCTGACCACGACCCTCACGAGGGCACGGTCTCTTTCTGCGCCTGTATCTTAGAGCACACCTGGAGGCCTTTCTAATTGCATGGCATGTTGTGAGCATGAAGGGAGACNCTGCAGACCCGCGCTGACCACGACCCTCACGAGGGCACGGTCTCTTTCTGCGCCTGTATCTTAGAGCACACCTGGAGGCCTTTCTAATTGCATGGCATGTTGTGAGCATGAAGGGAGACGACCAAGCATATTCACAACAAGTACAAACCAACATTTAAAAAAAGTAGGGTACCAAACTTTCGGCCTCAAGATGACAACACACACTTGGAGGTATTGAGCTTGCGAGTCATAGGGAACTCATATGTAAATACACACTAGAATCTCAAAACAAGTACAAACCAACATAAAAAAAAGTAGGGTACTAACTTTTAGGCCTTAGAACCGTTGTCCCTTGTCATGCACCTACAGCATGCCCGTGTGCAGTTCGAAGCTTCCTTGCATGTGGAAGCAAGGGGGTTTTATCCCACGCGCCTAAAGGGACACGGTTTTCACCCCCGGAGGACAGTCTTGGCGAAAAGCCCTGAAGCCTTCAGATGAAGACACCAGGCCCCAAACCTAGATAATCCTTACGCATAAGTCCGTACCATCCCGAACTCAACGGTGATTCGGGCGCGTGGTCTAGACGTTTCGGGGTTGAAGAACGAGAGGTTTTTGATTCAGGGCAAAGTGCAGAAGGCCCAGGTTTAGGATTTTGGATTCTTCTGTACGCTTGAAGATGTATGGGCTCATGCGTCAACCCTTGAACTTAAATCCCGACTCCCATCCCTAGTGCAATAAAGCCAGTGGACCAGCAGCATTTACCATGCCTGATCAAGCTCTGACCCCATGATGTCCGAGGATGGTAGTGGTCTCATACAACCTTCTATCTGCAGCCCTGCAGGACTGCGGTGTTCTGTTCGGGATTGGAGCACACTTTGCGGGTGTCGGGCTCGTGGCTGCATCCCCTCTCGGGAATGTGGAGTATTTCGGATGAACCGAGCACACGTGTTTGTTTCGGCAACAGGGTTGTAAGTTCATGCAGTTGCTCTAGCTATCTCTAGCTCAAAGCGACATGGTCTTCACGGCCGTAGCTGGGAGCAAAACTCCACTTGAAACGAAAGCTAGGTGTGTGAGTTGCCCAAACCTGGACATCCTCCGTACTTGGTTACATTGATTCCCAGGACGATAGGAGCACTGTCGCATCCCAACCTCTACTTCGTGCCCCTCAGCAGAGGATTCAAGCACACCTGGCAGCTTCCGAGAGTTCCAGATGGTCATCGTCGATGTACCCTGACCGAGCGATCAAGGGCTCGTATCAAGGAGGGCTTCTAGTCACAAATCCTTGCGCAATGTGTGACCTCAAAACTGAACGCCCCAACCCCCAACCCATGTTGACATGACTTTATGCGTGCAGTCTACAGCTGTAGGTCAGCAGAAGCATAGTGTCTGCATCCAGGGAGTCATCGCCTTCACTCCACGGCCTGGAGGGGCAAGGTTTATGCATCGTTCCTAGCATAAGCGGTTCTGATACGCGGCAGCCTGTCTTCAGCCCATTGTATTGTAGGCATAGCCTTACAAGCTCGTCCAGCTTCAAGCTTTTCCCATAAAAAAAAATTCAAATACTGGCATTACAGCTGCTGCAACGACGACGATGACCAGTGGTACAACGAACGACGACGACTACTACTACCACCACTAAAACCCCACTTCGAGGCTAGGGGTAAGGGTTCCTCGCAGAAGCACATGCACAGTTCCAGTGCTAGCAAGAAACTCAAAGAGCCAAACTAAACCATCCCGAAAGAGCTTTAAATGCGAGGTGCAACTAGGTACAACTCCTGAAAAACCGTATCGAGATGTAGGAATACAGTACCTGTAGTGCAGACCTCGAAGTGCCGATTGCTGGCTTTCGGTGGCTCAGGAGTGTCACCAGCTGCGGGGCCAGAGCTCCAAACGAGCGCAGGCTTTCCGTAGACGCAAAAACCGCAAGCGGTTCGACAGGGCATTAGGCACGGGTGGCTTGAAGTTGAGCTTTAAAATCGTTCTGTGGCCCACCGTTCGGGGCTTGGTGTTTGCACCTTCCAGATTCGGCTCGCGAAGAAACGCTTCAAGGTGTATCTGGGTTCCGAGTTCATCGAAGGGTTCAGACAGGAAAGACCAAGAGCTGGGGAATGTGTGTCTCTCTAAGTGAGATGATAGCCTCGAACCCATGTTATGGGATTCTATTCGGACCGTAACTTATCCAATCACGGACAGCGTGGTCGACATGTGGCTTCTGTAGACAGGATCGAAGCACACATCGCAGAAAGATTGCCTCGAAAGAGCGCGTCCTTGTTGCGCAGATCTCCCTGCATCGATCAAACAACGACCAGGATATGCGATGCCCAGAAGCAACGTGTGATAGTTGGGACACAGGATCGGATGCTGGGAATCTGGGTGCAAACTCTTCAAGGATGAACATAGTAGGCATGGTGCAGATGAGAGTCTAAGATTCTGAAAAGACAAATCTTGAAAGCCATCGGACTGACATCGGAGGCAGTGGTGCCTCTAGCCCGGAGAGCGAAGCATGCTCTCCTGCTGTGCCTGGCCTGATAAACAGCTCATCCACGGATCTGTCACGAGAGTGGCACCCTTGTAATGACAAGAGCCAGCCTGAAGTAGAGAAGACAGGTGGCATTGTTTTTCCTTGTCGTCAGGGGCCATCTGGTGTGAGGACAAACATTAGCAGTGGACTTGTGCATTGACGGACAATCTTTGAGAGGAGTCGGGCCACGCGCACCTAGACTGAAACTGCTATCAGGTTCATGAAGCCTTATGAAGCGTCAGGTATAGTCTCAGACTCGGAGCGTGAACAAGAGCCTGACTCGCTGCGGAATCCAGGGGTTCAGGAAGTAGAGCTGCACAGAGCTGTTTGCCAAGCAGGTGCAATCGCACTGCTGTGTATTAATATAGGGGCCTAAATAATTACCAATACTATTTTGGTGGTTCCTTATTAGAATTTTAAACGCTTCGCGTCGTCCGCATCGGCCCGGCTGTGGTGAATTGTTTCGGAAAGCAGCAACCCGAAATGAAAGCCTACCACGGGCCACGGGTCTGAAACCCGAAACTCTAAACCCCAAACCTCAAAGCTTAAACCTTAAACCCGAAGCCCTGAACCCGCAGCGTATAGGGAGAAAGCGCAGCCGCTGATGCAATCGTGAAGCTCGCATGCCATGGCATGGGAGGGACAGCAAGCAGTGCGAAAGGAGCAATTCAGCAAGCCAAAAGTTGACATTATTCGGAACGGGGGGGG
>BGNK01005198.1:0-11850 GCA_003297005.1 Symbiodinium sp. clade A Y106 | reverse complement strand
GTGCGCGGTGGAGGGCGTGGACAAGGGGCGGGAGCGCGGACGGTGCGGTGGAGGGCGGGGACATGGGGCGGGAGCGCGATATCGGGTGCGCGGTGGAGGGCGTGGGAATCCTGCGGACTTCCATTCTGCCAGTATTCTCTTCGCCTCAATTTTCGGGTTCCCGGCTTGACCTTGTTTTCGTGCTTCGGTGTTCCTGAATATCTGGCGAAGACTTTTCATGTTGAGGGCTGCGAATCGGGGCTTGGAGAAGGGCCCTTCCAGATATCCATACGGCCTTTCTTGTGCCGGCCCTTTACGGGTAGTCCGACGTTTTCGTGCATTCATGTCAAAGTATCATCCGGCATAGTAGGGCACTCCTGAATTCTTGTTTGCTGGGCATCGATCAGTGAATGTATGTAACAGGCAAATCTGCACAGCGAAAGTAGGAGGGACAGGGCCTTGAGTCAAGTATCCGTCTGTCGTGTGCTTACCACGGATTAAGTTTCGTTTTTGGATGCCAGCTGTGGGAGTTCAGGGCCTTTACCCAGCGGCCTGTACTAACAACTCAACACCCGGCTCTGAAGAGTTTGGCCTCGGATTCCGGCCTATGCATTCAGGAGCTTCACGCCCTTCTAGGCTCAGTTATGCTTCGTCGCACCAAGGCCCTGCACTCAGAGTGTCGACTCTTGTGATTGCGCATTGTGTCAGTTCTGATGGGGGGAGTGTTGTGGTGCAAGGCGCGCTTCGTTGCAGAGTGAACGGTGGGGCTGCGAGATCACGTTAGTGAGCGGCGGCATGAATCTTATCCACCGGCATGGCCTCAGCTTGGTGTCCCGGTGCTAACAGCACACCGTCCTTCACACGCCGGAACCACCAAGCAAGCTTCAATGCCGCGCGTTTGTCTGGAGGTACATGTCAGCAGCCAACTAGTCTGTGATCGTATAGCCCGGCTTTCCAAAAACCATCCTGATCAGAATCACGGACACAAAGATCTCGCCCCGATGTAATTGGCAATATCAAGAAAAGAACGCATTGACCTGAAAGAGGTTCTTGCAAGGATTGCCCGACTCTGTGCAAGACGAAGGTGGAGATGCTCCCTCAGCTGCCGAAGAAACGTCGGCGGAGAGTGCTTTTGGACATTCGGGGTGAGCATAGTCATGCGTAGAAGGTCTTTCTGCGGTTCAGGGTCGCAAAAATTGGCGTTTTGTTTCTTGTTGTGATTTGGGTTTTCAGCGCCAGAAAGCCGGGTCTTTAAGTCTCAGGCCTGGACATTTTTTGAGTGACCGGCTTACAGCTTGAGGTTGGGAGGCTGGACTTCAGTAACCGTGACTGTCGTGACAGTAGCGTCACTTCTGTGAAGAGCAAGGCACCAGGCACCGGGATTTGAGGCTTTCGGGTATAGCAGTGGGGACTGCGTCGGAGACTGCTTGCTTGCGCAGCAATCACGCTCGGCAGGACCTAGGACCTTCAGGGCCTTCTGCCTCTGCAAGGCCAGCTCGCGAGGAGCCGGCGTTCCACTAGACTGGGCAGAGATGGGAGCTGGGGTTGGAAGCAGTCCCTAATGAACGCTCCCCTCTCAACGTCCCTGAGTTGCTTTAACACTGCGCTGCAGTCTCTATCAAAGCAGACCTAGCAACATGATTTGGACTACGATTTGCACCACGTCATGCCAGACTCGACCTTTCATGACTTTCATGCTTTGTTTCTATTTAGATCTGATACCGCCGGGAGTACGCCAGTACGCCTTAGCGGCTTTTGTGCAAAGGTCAATTAGTTATAATGAAGGAGCCTACAGGGCCTTTAGTTGCAAATCCAAGTAGTAGTCTGGCAAAACGAAGTGCTGAAGGGGTCTCCTTTCTGGGCAAAGGATTTGGTCAGCAGATGTTAATAGCTCACGCATAATATGAAATCACGTAAGTTGATGTTCAACGGTTAAATAGACCATTCGGCTTTGTTTCGTGCAGTGCAGGAGCCTGTGGAGGAGGCTTGTGAGAGGCCTTGCCACGGCGCGTAAGTCCTCCACACTTAAGTTACTTAAGTTGATGCTTTAAGGTTTCATGGGCTGTTTTCTCTTCACCAGGGGTGGTGTGTGTGGGGGGCCTACGTTGGAGGCTTCAAGGTGTAATTGAGCAGCTTCGTCGGTGATGGTGTCAAGGGTGCTGGGTTCCTAGACCGCCAATCTTGGCATGGGATGTTGTGAGAAGTTGCTCGGTGTACGGTGTAAGATTGGGGTTAGGTGTCAGGAGTTTTTGCTTTCGGTAGGGGTTCGATTTGCAAGCACGGTTTTGTCCAAGAGCTGCTTACGTTGCATGACCATCGCAAAGTGTGCCATTGAACCTGCCAAGCCTCCAGCATGGCTGGCTTAGCTGGACTCGTGGCACAGCTTACTTCTCATGACCATCACAGCTCTGGACAGGATACTTGACCCGCTGCTCAGAGCGCAAACTTGACCCAAGGATCTGGTGCTTATGTCCCACACCTTTCCCTGACGCCTCGCCTGCAGATTGGCGACAGCGAAGAAAGCTGCGGTGGCAGAATATCTGTCTTGCCTGCTGGCTGCTAACGCGCGATGCCCGGGTGCTTTGGGCCACGAGTTTAATGTTCAGGTGCAAGGCTTCGTGCCTTGATAAAAGGCCCGTCATTCAAATCATCGCAGTCGGAGTTCGGAGCATCCACCCCGACGTTCCGTCCAGTCCTCTGTGGCCCCAGTAGCTCGATTTCCATGGGTACATGTCCAAGACAGTCTTCGAAAAGCGGCCATGAAGGTCGAGCTGTTGGAGTCGCAGCGGACTGACTGCAACAGCTATATCAATATCTGCTCGGCTCGAGAAGACTGCCTCCCTTTCCTAGACTTACATTTGCAAGGAAACAAAAACCCTTCCTCAACCCACAGTTTGTCATCTGGTGACCTCTAGATCCGATCCTCGTGGGGCTGTGAAATCCCAGCAGGGGTGTTATTTTGAAGGGTATGGTAGTTACGGTACGGATCACACTTGGCACAGCCCGAACCTGACGCCAAAAGCCTCTCTCGCCAAGTGCATTTCCCCAAGGGCCTGAGGCTCTAAAGTCTCTAAAGTCTGACATTTTATGCTTGCACGGCCCAGGTCCGGTTCCTCGTGTTCGCCCACCACTTGGCCATGCTCGATGCCCTGGAGAAGTCGTTGCGGGAGCAGTCCATCCGGTTCCTTTGCATTGTGAGAGTCGTCGTCATCAATACAGGAACTGCAAAACAAACAGCAGAGAAAAGACCAGTACTCGCACGATTTTGGGCTGATTGACTTCATTTCTCGGGGGCAAGTAGGTTGAGGCAAGTTACATAGAGTAGGAAGGCGGCGTTTGGAGTTTCTGGGTGTGTAGGTGCTTCAGATTTAGTGTGTTGTTTCGGGGCTGCCAGTTTGCAGAACAGTGGCGCACACTTTGCTCCATCGACATCTAGACTCCTTGACGCGCCGCCAATTGCAGTAGTAGGCTAATGAAGGACAGTTATCGTGAACTGAAGCTACAGCTGCGCACAAAGAAACTACGCTTGAGTCTCCCACGTCTGGAATCAGTTGGTCAAAGCCATAGTTTTGTATGCAAAAACCGGAAGGCCTAGCTTAGACCGTGCATCCGCGTCCTGCAGACCCTCAATTCGAGACCCAGCAAGCAGGTAAAAACACACTCTTGGGTTTTAAGCTCAGAATCCTCACTGTCGCACGTCGGACTAAAGGAACAAACCCCTGACCCTTTGACACCAACACCTGCAGTCACGAGTCCAAAGCTCTTCCACCCGGCTAGGTACTTCCGCATCGACGGCAGCACCCTGATGGCAGAGAGATCAAAGTGCCCTCGCATGATCTCGAATGTGCGTGAGCTTTTGGCTTTCTAGAGCATCGGGAGTTCGCAACTTGGTTTGGCTTAAGGAATACTTAACCAGAAGAGTTGTGGATTGAAGGGCTGCATCCCGTTTTCCAGGCTTGCGCCTGGAATTGTCCAGAGTGAATCAGTGGAAGGGAGTTTCGTGATCGACCTGGGAAAACATCCATCCTAGACGCCAAAGCATGCCAAAGCATGGTCCTCCTAAATGTGAGCTAAGCAGCGTTGATCCCTAATCCTGAAACGGAGATTCTGAGTTCGAACCGAGACACGTTGCTTTAGCATTGGGCCTCACTTCCAGATACCTAAACCGCAGGGCTTTTATTGCAAGCATGCCTGCATGATAACCCAGAAGCGAATCAACGCTTGACGTGGCTTTCCAGGGGCTGTCCGGCGCAATACGTTCGTCTTTGAGCAATGGCCCAGTCGCAGTATTTGTGGGTCGAGGTTCAGGATGCAAAAAAGATTGTTGCAACAGGCCACCAGATAGTCGTTTTAATAGTTGAAGACAGTTTCGTGACATGAGAGCTCAGCCTACTGCTGCAGCTGGGAACCCCAGACGCCTAAGAAGCCTTGTTCGGAGGTACATCGATGCGTTTCAGACCACGGACCACTTTCAGGCCACTGTATGCTGGATGCAAGTGCCGATGGGCATTCCTCAAGTTACAGCCGACCCGGCATCCAAAATGCCTGCATAGAGCTCCAACACTTAAATTTCATTGCAAACTCCAAGGCATCGAATCTTCGGGGCTCCACAACGGCATGGCACCATACGAAGATAAAGACAAACTACGGACACCGACGGACACACTTAAAGACAAGCAGCAAGCGTTAGGCGATAATCTATAATTACATAAGTTTGCATAGAACATTCTAAAATGAATTAGACAACAATCCTAAACGACTGCAAAACAAGGCGCATGCAAGTAAACATGCTAAAAAGTGAACAAAACAGCTCAGTACAGAACAAGACAATGAACAAGAATAACGACTATCAAAGCCCAGAAAGGTAGTTTCAAGATGCCGCATGAGTTTGTAGAGCTGGAAACTGTGGGGCGATGGCCCTGACGGTTTTCGACCACCTACTACAACTACATACCAATATTGCATACCAGTACTACTACTACTACTACTACCACTACCACCACCACCACCGCCACCACCACCACGACTACCACTGCCACTGCCACTACGACCGCTACTGTCGCGGCAGCACGTGAACGCACAGCATCAACAGCTGACGGCCAATGGCAGAGGTGGCGCTGCTGTCCCTCACAGCATGCTCGCAAGGCTTCACGCGGCCAGAGTGCAGCGAGGGGTTGCAGGCTTCAAGTGCATGAGGCGGCTTTGAGATCCGGGAGCCTAGACAAGCGACTTCATGCACGAAGGGTTGAGCTAAGATCTTCGAGTGGATTTTGAAGTTTAGTTCAGTGATCGAGTTCATGACTTCAACTTCGGGGTACAAGTTTCAAGCCGATGTTTTTTTTCGAAGCTTGGTGAGCTACTTCTGGAGCTCCATGGTCCCATGAAAGCTTGAACTGAACCCGAATCCCAAGAGCACCACGGCCTGAGCCCTCAAGAGTATTTCGCTAGCCCTTAACGAAAGCCCTGAGAATCGAATCCTCTACTCCAAATGAGGCTGAGTGCTGCCTCCCTCGTTGTTTTTGCGGCGCGCCCCGGGGGGTTGGGCTTTCTGGCAGTGATAGGTCTCAGCAAAGCTGTTGGGAAGCCATTCCCATGTTTTTCATATAACTGCCGGGTGATGGACGTGCATCAGAAGACTGTTGCACACGCAGTCCGGGCAAGGGCCTCGTGATTTAGGGACGTTAGGGGTTGGGAGTTGTTTAGGCATTTGGGAATGAGAGCTTCGGCTTCGGAGCACGCCAATGTTTGTAGGAGAACACAGTCGCCCGACACATGCGAACACCCCATGCTAGCTAGAACTTGATGAGGGATGGTTCCAGGTGTAGGGGCGGCAGGGCTGTGGAAGTTCCTTGCCCTTCTATGCCGTTCTTCCTTGTGCCGGGCCCCACACGGCGTGGCTACGGACCCTGAAGGCAGGCCAACTCGATGCGGCGCATCGCAGTCCAAACCATGCCAAAGAGTACTACAATTCGTCGCTTCTTTGGAAATGCAATACAGACAATCATGTAAATTCATCAAGCAACAGGTTCGAAGTGGTGCGTCCTTCCATCTTACGTTTTGACTTCGCGACCTCGGGCTCCAAACCCAAGCTTGTTTCGGGTTCCGGTTCGGTAGCGCGCACCCTTCGCCAGGAGCTCTATTGGGTTCCTGGGACACTCCTCCAAGCAGAGGCTCGCCGAACTGACTCGCCCAGGCCTAGAACGTTGGGTGATCGTAACCGAGACGTCCACCACTGGGGTATGCCATGCTGTGTGGAAAGAAGCTCAAGATCAGCGGGCTACATCCGGACATTGACAGTAGGTGTCCAACTGCGACTTGCATAGGGCATTGGCGCAGGGATTTTCGCGTTTCGACCTTTGAAGATAACCCCAACATGTACTGCTCAATCCTGTACAGCTTTCTGGCGAATCATAGTCGCCGAAACTTCCTGGGTGTTCCGGTTTTCGAGAGGCTGCGGCATTTTACCGGGCAGGAATCCTTCTTGCAGGTTTCGAAGAGCATTCGAGCGACCGCCCCAAGATATGTTCATAGCAGAAATTTCAGACCCCAGCCGCGAAAGCTTATGTTTCAATTTGTTCCCGTTCAACCCCAGACCTCAACAGGGTCCTGCAACCCAGAGAACCCGAAAATCCCTCGGCCTCATGCCATCAACCTCTGCAGGATCGAGCCCATCGCCTTGGCCAGGCCGGTTTGTTGATCTTGCTTTCAGGTCACAGTCGTAGTTGTCGGCTTCAGTTCGGGACATCCACCAGTAGTCTTTTCGCAGGTTGCGGTCGACTCTGCTACGTGCTAGTTCCGAGAGTTGAAGGTATCGGGTTTGGTCAATCCGTGTGTTGCGTTGTGCTTCACCTTACAATGCCTAGCCCACTAAATGCTACAATCGCTGTGAGACCGTGTTGCTTGTCACAACTCTCAGTGCGTCGACGGCGAAAGGACAGAAGCGCAAGACTCCAAGAATTTGGCATTGGTTTGGATCATTAAGCGATTAAGACCTAGACCACCCGTATTTCCTTAGGCCAGCAACCCTGTCTCAAGACATCCCTACCCCACATGTGCAACCTGCATCAAGGTCACCTCGAGTATGTGTTGTCCTTGTCTCACATCCGGCAGCTTCTGGTCTGTGTGAGGAAAACATGGTGGATGTTCACTACTTAGTGGCTCCTGGAACAGATCCTCGGCCGAACGGAGAACCATGGAAAGCCTCGACTTGAGAGTACTGCAACAGTTCAAGCCTTTCGAGAACAAGAAACTCAGTCTTACTTTTCTCGGGAGGTGTGAGCATAGCTTCAGCGGTTTAAACGTACGCACACTTTCTCGAAGTGGAGCAGTGATGCCAGCGACGTGTCTTGGGGATCTGGATATGGATGCAGAGTAGAGAAATGCTACTATCACGATCACAGACGAAGGCTGCTTTACCGTAAGTAGCAAAGGTCGGGGTCCAACCTGAGGTAATGAGATTTTAGCACGTTGAGCCCCAGATGCGGGGACGCAACGATTGGGTGGTCCGAAAGTCTCCAGTCTGTCAAATTCGGTTTTAGGATCAACCCGTGTGGTTGAGCATCTGGAGTCGCTTGTGCTTCCAATGTCCAAGCTTCAGGATTTCTTGGAGTAATCTCTGCAGATCTTTACCTTCCTAGAGGTAGCATTGCTCCTCAACGCAAGAATCGAGCCAGAGCAGCGTCCAGACCTACTCTGAGGCTGGAGCGGGATTTGACAGTGGTGAAGTCCTCTTCTGAAAGGTATAGCTCGGGGCATAGAATCTCTGGCAACCTTGAAGTCCCTTGAACACGAATCCCCAAAGCCCTGATTACGCCCTAAGCTCGGAAAGACCGATTATCTTGAAAGCTCGAAGCTTGCAACACTATATAAGTCATTGACATTTAAGCTCCCTGTCATCTCAGAAGCACCGCAGTCTATGTTTTCATGTTGCAGTGGAGTGTAGTTAATTAGTAGTTAGTACAAATTGAACCTCGTGCAACCAGTACAAAATTCATGTGGTTGCGGCTTCGTAGCTGTATAGCAAAGCCTGGCAAGGTCGATGAGCGCATGCTGGCTGCCGTAGAGAGACGCGCCCGCGATGCAGATGCAGCCGTCGATGGCGGCACCGCCACTGCGCTGCCGGCAAGAGAAGGAGGTCCGGGCCGCATAGATAAATCATGACAGAGTTTGCTCTGGATAGGATCACAATCTTAGGTACCCCGGCAGGTTCGTGCATTTGTTGGGCCATTTTGGAGTGTGGAGCCGCTTCCTTTGAGTCCTCACTTCCTCGCCCTGCTGCAATCGCTGGTCGTCGTCGTCGTAGTACTAGTAGTAGAACTGGGCGCGCTCCGAGTTCGTCGCACGCTATGTCTTTCACGGCGGGTGTCAGACTGATCAAATCTTTCGATTTTGAAAACTCTGGCGTTGACATGTACAGCTGCTATGTATCGCAGTGACAGCAGTCTCAGCCTTTCGTTCTAGCTATGAGAGCCCGCCTGACGTGAGGCATTCTGGAGGCGCCTGTGGTAGACGAGGCCACCGCTGTGGAGGAGGTGGCATCAGGAGCAACAGGGGCTGCTTCAAGACCAAAGAGTGAGTTTAGAGTCTACACTTTGTCGTCCGATACTGTCGCGGCTTTCCCCCAGACCTTCCCCACTAACAAGTGCGTGTGAGAGAGGGAGAGACAGACAGACAGACAGACAGAGAGAGACACAGAGAGACAGAGAGAGACAGAGGGAGAGGGAGAGAGAGAGAGCGCGAAAGAGAGCAAGACAGAGAGAGAGAGAGAGAGAGACAGAGCGCGTAAGCGAGTGAGAGAGGGCGAGCGAGGCAGGGCCAGAGCGAGAGTCGAGAGAGAAAGGGAGGGAGGTGCTAGAGGTGCTCTCATCCAAACTGTACTTGCCAGTTTGTCAGCCCATACAAGCCGAGTCCATGCCGGAGGATGTACAGCAAAGCTCAGTTGGTGACATGATTTTTCGGGTGACTGCATGGGGCTGGGCAGAATGTAGCCGAGGAAACATCATTTCGTGCCTTAACTATGGTGAGCTGGACGATACCAGCGCTGCTCACGCTCTGTTTTCTGCCGACCACCCCTAAAGCCGCAACAAGGGTGAGGTCCTTGATCTGACCCTCAGGCCAGAGAGAAAGAAGAGAGAGAGAGAGAGACAGAGGCAGATAAATGCATATAGACATGATGAGGCATGTATGTATATATGTGTACAGAAAGTTACATATACAGGGCGTAGCTCTACATCTGTATTAAGATATAGCAAGGATATAACTATAAACTGTAAACATAGATCGGTGACCTTGTCGGAGGCTACCTTTTGCAGCTCCAGTGTCGCACATCAGTCTGGCGGGCTCCAACTGATGTCCGGTGGCAAGGCCCATCACGACCGAAAGCGGGAAGCATAGATTCGAACCCCACATCGACAGGTCAAACCTTCGCGCGGTCCTGTGACGAAAAAGCCATCGCTGATCTCGCAAGCAAAGCAACACCCAAAATTGCGAAACCCAACATCCTGGGGTTTCACTAAGTCTTGGTATTTCTCGTCAAGACAAACCAGCATCCCGCGGCGTCGCCAAGTCATCAAAAACCTTTAAGTACGCTGCATCCGGAAAGCCCAGTCCAGGAGCCAAGCGGAAGACGCCACCACGGGAGTGCGAGGACGACCTAGTGCTCATTGGCCCGCGAAGCTCCGGGCGCCCGTTCGCATGGGCCAAAATCAGCATTGGGCTTCAGATCCTGAGCTTCCAATCCTAAGCCCTAAACAGGGTTTTCGTTTGACAATTTGACAAGCTGTTGGCTGCAGCTTTCGAGCTTCCGGTTTCAAGGTTTGGGCTTTCACGGTTTGGGCCAAGAACCGGATCGAGCTGGTGTTACATATAACCGATATCCATTCTTTCATTGAAGGTTGGAGGATTTTTCAGGAGTCTGCAGTGTCTTAGTTTGGACGGACATTTCCGGGTTGAGGACGTGACTTTCGAGTTAGGGTTAGGAGTTTGAGGAGGTGTGCAATATGGCAGGGTCCGATGTTCTGATTCCTGTAGGGTTTGGCAGTTTAGCCGTCACAGCTTTAGGGTTTGGTGTTATGTTGTTGCTATTCCTGTTGGCTGTTTGCTGTTGCCGATGTCTCGGATCGTTGTTGGGGTTGTTAGGCTTCTGCATGCCAATTGTAAGCATTTCCGGGTTTACTCTTAAGGCAAGCTCTCGCTGTCCATCTGAACTCTTTCAGCTCAGACCGTCCGTCGAGTTCTTTGGATTTCTAGGGTTTTTGGTGACATTAACGCTTCTTATTGCAAGGATTGGGTCATTCAGGGAGTAAAGAAACGGCGTAAGTTTACGGTGTCGAAACGGTGACCGCTCCGGGGCCGAGCGCCTCCACGAGCCCAGGCCCGAGATGGTTAGCTCCCGCGAGAGTTTAAGCAAATTGTAATGGGTGCCCAAAGCACTTTCCCACGAAGGTGGTATTGGGATTTTGGGGTTCAATAATGGGTCCGAAAATATTTTACCCCGAAGGTGGTATTGGGATTTGGGTGTTTAGAAATGGATGCCCAGAACCCTTTCCCCGAAGGAGGTGTTGGTTTTTGTGGATTTTGCTTTTGTTTTGGGTTGTGGACCACTGAATCGGAAATCTGACCCTAGCTGAAAAGAGGCCTCTCCAGTACTAAAGTTTGTATGAAAAATTCAATTTTGTGTTCAATCTGGAGGGACCCACCTTTGGGAGGTTGTTGGCTGTGGGGTTCTGTGGTGGGTTCAAGGTTTCTTGTTGTTCTTATTTTAGGGTATTAAAGTATTAAGGTTTTCAGGTATTAGGGTTTAGGGTTCAGGGTTTAAAAGGAGTAGGAAACCAATACTCGATGTTTTTGCAGTGTTCGCTTGTTGGTTTAAGGTTAGGATTTATAGGGCTTAAGCCTTAAGGCCTAGGGCGTACGGTGTTTTGGGCTAAAGGGTTAAGGGTTTCAGGGTTTAGGGTTTAAAAGGAGTGGGAAACCAATAAAAGCTCGATGTTTTTTGCAGTGTTGATGCTTGTTGGTTTAAGGTCAGGGTTTAGCGTTTAGGGGTTAAAAGGAGCAGCAAACCAACAAAACTCGATGTTTTTGCAGTTTTGATGCTTGTTGGTGCTTTTTAGGGTTCAGGGTTTTTGCTGCAAGCCTTGGGCTTAAGGCTAAAGGCTTAGGGCTTGGCTCAAAACTTTTGGGGTTTAGGGTTTATAGGGTGTGTCGATGCCCCGTGCACACCACCACGCCAGACGTGTGTTGTGGTGTGCGCTGAGGTTCACAGTCCCTCCCAACCCGCCTACTCAGTCTATGACTGTTGACGGGTTTAGGGTTTTCATTGAGATTTGTGGCCGCGTCTGAAAGCACCGCCTCTCTCTAAATCCTAAACCTAGGGTTTATTGGTTTCTAAACCCCAAACCCTGGATCCTGAATCCTAAACCCTGGTTATTAAATTCTAAATGCTGGAACTTAAATCCTAAACCCTGGATCCTAAATCCTAAAACACTAAACCCTCTGAGTAGTCCCAGACGGGCCCCAGACGGGGCTTAGGTAAATTGACATGTGTAGCCCCAGACGGGGTTTAAGTAAATTGACATGTGTAGCCCCAGACGGGTTTAAGTAAATTCACATGTGTAGCCCCAGACGGGGTTTAAGTAAATTGACATGTGTAGCCCCAGACGGGTTTAAGTAAATTCACATGTGTAGCCCCAGACGGGGTTTAAGTAAATTCACATGTGTAGCCCCAGACGGGGTTTAAGTAAATTGACATGACGGTTTAGGGTTTAGGGTTTAGGGTTTAGGGTTTAGGGTTTAGGGTTTAGGGGTTTAGGGTTTAGGGTTTAGGGTTTAGGGTTTAGGGTTTAGGGTTTAGGGTTTAGGGTTTAGGGTTTA
>BGNK01005197.1:0-42286 GCA_003297005.1 Symbiodinium sp. clade A Y106 | reverse complement strand
ACTCTTGGCCGTAACAAATCGTACTGCCGAGTTTTGGTGCCTACGTTTGGCCGTAACAAATCGTACTGCCGAGTCTTGGTGGCTCTTTCTGGCCAACTCTTGGCCGTAACAAATCGTACGTACTGCCGAGTCTTGGTGGCTCTTTCTGGCCAACTCTTGGCCGTAACAAGTCGTACTGCCGAGTCTTGGGGGCTCTTTCTGGCCAACTCTTGGCCGTAACAAATCGTACTGCCGAGTCTTGGTGTAACAAATCGTACTGCCGAGTTTTAGTGCCCACGTTTGGCCGTAACAAATCGTACTGCCGAGTCTTGGTGGCTCTTTTTGGCCAACTCTTGGCCGTAACAAATCGTACTGCCGAGTTTTGGTGCCCACGTTTGGCCGTAACAAATCGTACTGCCGAGTCTTGATGGCTCTTTCTGGCCAACTCTTGGCCGTAACAAATCGTACTGCCGAGTTTTGGTGCCCACGTTTGGCCGTAAGTTTAGCATGACGGCTCAGAACCACCGAGAAAGACCGGTTGAGAACCCCGTAACAAATCGTACTGCCGAGTTTTGGTGCCCACGTTTGGCCGTAACAAATCGTACTGCCGAGTCTTGGTAGCTCTTTCTGGCCAACTCTTGGCCGTAACAAATCGTACTGCCGAATTTTAGTGCCCACGTTTGGCCGTAACAAATCGTACTGCCGAGTCTTGGTGGCTCTTTCTAGCCAACTCTTGGCCGTAACAAATCGTACTGCCGAGTTTTGGTGCCCACGTTTGGCCGTAACAAATCGTACACGGCTCAGAACCACCGAGAAAGACCGGTTGAGAACCGGCATTGTTTAGGTACTGCCGAGTTTTGGTGCCCACGTTTGGCCGTAACAAATCGTACTGCCGAGTCTTGGTGGCTCTTTCTAGTCAACTCTTGGCCGTAACAAATGTGACCGTAACTTGCTTCTGTCTTCGACAAACGACTAAGTTTTAAAGCCTTAGAGGTGGCGGCAGCGGCGATGGCGGCGGTCGTGAATTGTGTGCACCGTAGGACTCCAAGAAATCCTCAAGGCGATGTACAGCTGTGTTGAGCTTCGTGCAGCAAGCTCATATCTGATAGCTGTCGTTGCTATCATGAAGCGATGTCGTGATCGTCTCTTGTAATTGTCTTCGACAGCTTTTGTAAGTTCGAATTTCTACCTGCCAACTTGTGAACGCTACTNGCTATCATGAAGCGATGTCGTGATCGTCTCTTGTAATTGTCTTCGACAGCTTTTGTAAGTTCGAATTTCTACCTGCCAACTTGTGAACGCTACTTTCCTTGCTGGCCGAGAAATATGCTACCTCAGATGTCTGTTGTGTAGTTTCTGTCTGAAATCTATAGTATGTTCTGTCAAGCTTTAGCATCAAAATGTAGCCCAACAGTCGTTTAGTACGTAGCTGTCGCTGCTATCATGAAGCCATGTCGGTTGGGCTTTAAGGTTTAGGGCCTAGGGTTTGGACTTGAAGGAGCCATGGGGTTTGAGCTTGAAGGTTTAAGGCCTAGGGTTTGGGTATTGAACTGAGCTGAAGGTATTGTAAAACTTTTTATTTCTTAATGTTTTAGGATTCTCTGGGTGGGTGGGTATTATTCTATGCTCAATATAGCGAACTTGACTAGATACTGCTCGACCAGAGCTGCTGAACCCTAAACCCTAAACCCTGCCTAACCGCAAGACCCAAGAATGCTTGCTGTGGCAAGACCGTGTAATCCCTGACACATGCACCATGCCCAATAATACAAGGCGATTGGGTCAACAACCATCCATCTTGCTGCGAGCGGCTGTTTCCGGAGTTGCCAATTCCGGTGCAGCAGTCCCTGGCGGCATCAAGACCCAAACCGGTGCAAGTGACAGAAAGCGCAGGCCTCGCTGGGCCGTTTGCGTCTTCTTGCACCCATGGCTGAGCGGCCTTGTCGATGGGTGGCATCCTGTGGCCAACGGCTGACCCAAACCGATTCCTCATGGTTACTCGTCTATGTAGAATGTTAAATATCCCGAGTCCCCGCAGCTTCAAATACCGTCCGAGTCCCAGTATTTGGGAATCGTATTTGAGCTTCAAACTGGCTTCAAATACCGTCCCGGTATTGGGGAATCGTGTTTGAAGCCCTATTGAAGCCGGCCTCAAACTGGCTTCANACCGTCCGAGTCCCAGTATTTGGGAATCGTATTTGAGCTTCAAACTGGCTTCAAATACCGTCCCGGTATTGGGGAATCGTGTTTGAAGCCCTATTGAAGCCGGCCTCAAACTGGCTTCAAATACCGTCCCAGCATTTAGGAATCGTACTATTGAAGTCGGCTTCAAACTGGCTTCAATATCTGGGGGGCCTCGAATGCAACCGCTGTTGGCTGCGTTACAAGCCAGCCGGTTGAGCATGTCATTGCGTCTGACTTTCCTTTCAATTTCTGCGGGGGCCTCGCATTCGANGGCTTCAATATCTGGGGGGCCTCGAATGCAACCGCTGTTGGCTGCGTTACAAGCCAGCCGGTTGAGCATGTCATTGCGTCTGACTTTCCTTTCAATTTCTGCGGGGGCCTCGCATTCGAATGTCATCGCTTTTGGCTGCGTTGCAAGCCCGCCGGTTAACCATGTAATTGCGTCTTACTTTCGTTTCAATTTCTGGGGGGCCTCAAATACACTTCCCCAATACTGAAAACCCCGTGGGTACTTGGGGCAGGCCGCGAACTAAAATTCTGCTGGTGGCATCCTGTGGCCAGCGGCTGACCCAAACCATTCCTAAATTTTAAATATCCCGAGTCCCCTAAGCTTCAAACACCGTCCGAGTCCCAGTATTTGGGAATCGTATTTGAGCTTCAAACTGGCTTCAAATACCGTCCCGGTATTGGGGAATCGTGTTTGAAGCCCTATTGAAGCCGGCCTCAAACTGGCTTCANGGCTTCAATATCTGGGGGGCCTCGAATGCAACCGCTGTTGGCTGCGTTACAAGCCAGCCGGTTGAGCATGTCATTGCGTCTGACTTTCCTTTCAATTTCTGCGGGGGCCTCGCATTCGATTGCCATCGCTTTTGGTCGCGTTGCAAGCCCGCCGGTTAACCATGTAATTGCGTCTTACTTTCGTTTCAATTTCTGGGGGGCCTCAAATACACTTCCCCAATACTGAAAACCCCGTGGGGACTTGGGGCAGGCCGCGAACTAAAATTCTGCTGGTGGCATCCTGTGGCCAGCGGCTGACCCAAACCGATTCCTCATGGTTACTCGTCTATTTGGAATTTTAAATATACCGAATCCCCTCAGCTTCAAATACCGTCCGAGTCCCAGTATTGGGGAATGAAATTGAAGCCCTATTGAAGCCGGCTTCACACTGGCCCCGTATTGGGAATCGTACATGAAGCCCTATTGAAGTCGGCCTAAAAATGGCTTCATTTTCTGGGGGGGCTTCAATACACTTCTCCAATACTGTGAACAAGAGTACGGCCCCAGTTTACGTAAATTTGTGATTTGGACCCCTTATACAGGATAAAGCGATGGCATTCGAATGCTAGCTGCTGGGCTCCCAGTGGGCTCCCGTGGTTTTTACAGCATTTCTGCCGGGCTCCCAATGGGTTGTCTGGTTTTTTACAGGATTTCCTACTGGGCTCCGACTCGCCTGCGCAAACCCGTCAACCGCATTGAAGAGACTCAAAATCTTGATTCAAAGCCTTTGCGTGAAAGTTCCACGGCTGCCGTCATGGTCGCAGGTAGCGAGCGACGTTGTGTGTGGTCATGTTGGTCGCGTGGTGGTGGTAGATGCTGTTGGCGCAGTCGGCATTTGCAGGCTCTTTTTGGGTCAGTAGTATGGTCGTTTGTCCTTGGACCGTGATTGGCGGGCCTTCGGGCTTTGTGGTTTTGTTCTTTTAAAGCATGCACGTACATCAGTGGCATCAGCTTATCAAAGCCAGCCATTCCCGATGTAAACGCTGGATTTCGCAAGCTGCAATACTACTGCTGGTCAACGAGGCTGAAACCCTGTCGCTGCCCCCCAACATGCCGGAATGCCACGCGCCACAACGCAAGATATGCGCCGAGAACTGCTTTCCCCCAGGCTGGTCGCCGATTGACGTGACAAAACGCACGACTCGAGATAAAGTGACCCCTTGTATAAGGTCGATTGTGGGGGCTGTTGCAGGGTCTGAGCCCCTCATTATCCCTTATTCATTTGTACATGTATGACCCCTCCCCACCAGTCGAAACCATGTGCATGTTCACTTCTGCCTGTCACTGCTGCCTGTGGCACGGAGAAGCAGCCGAGGGCCGAGGGACAATGACTGCAACGCACTGGGAAGCTACGCACGGAACCAAGACCCACAGAACGGCTGACCGCGATCCAAACACGGCATCTTCTGCAGGTTTGAAGGCTAAACACGGCGAAACTCTCACTCTCAGGGCTGTGCCATGAGGGCTCTGTGATTCTTAGCATCCCAGCGCGAGACGTTGGCCTCGTGCCCGATTCGGCAGCTTCGCGTCTTCCTGGCCGGACCTACTGGCCTCATGCTGCTTTTTAATTTACGAAGTGTCCTCACGGGTGCTGGGACTGCATGGGTATAGATGTGCCAGACGACTGACGACGACGTGAAGTTTAGCACAAGCCCGCCCTTGCTTTTGACAAGGCTTCAGCCGTCAGCACACAAAGAGAACCAGGACTTGTGCCGAGTTCCTTCTCCTAGCGACCCAGGTCACCTAATCAGCGCCGTCGAGGCCAAGACGCGGTCGGTCTCAACCCCGAAACTGTACGGTATCAGGGCAAGTTCGTATTTCCTTTGCTTGGGTGCTTCCAGTCGGGATGCCGTCTGCTTGACTTTGTTATGCTGTTTTTTGGCGCTAGGGCCGTTCGAGAAATGCACCTGTAGCTTGACAAATACCACCAAAACACTGTCGAGCCTGATTCCTCAAATGTGCTGCGCAGATTCGCGCAGCAAAGCAACACTCACAGAGCTGCTTTGCAGGCCTGTTCCTTTTGCTCAGCCGGACCAACGAACCTGTCATGGCCACAGGCGCACATGTACTCAATGACAAGTCCAACTGGAGCATCGGGGAAGCGATCCTGCCATTCCTCCGTGCATTCAACTTTCACCGCAGCAGCAATGCACTCTCCCCAGGGCCCAGCAAGGTGGCCTGCCCCGTCTGTCCCAGGTTCCACGCCAGCGAGCACATCTTTCCAGCTACCATCCGTGAATGCTGCATACATGTCTACCTGCACAGCATCGCCGTCGAAGCTCTCGTAATCGTCATCCGAAGCATTAAAGCTGCTGATGTGGCTCTTGTAGCCATCTGCCCTCGGCCTGTCCGGAATGGAGATCATGTCAATGGTCTCTGGTAGTGGGTCGGAGTTGAAGTGCCCCGGATCGTTGATGCGTGTGGTCATCTCTCGCACAAAATCGTTCCAGGTGATTTCGCCAGTGGCACTAACGTCCCACTCGTGAAAAGTGGCAACTAAATCTGGGCCGTCATCAGCCGGAGGGAAGCCGCAGGCATTCGTTAGTTCCCACAGGCCCGGAATGTCAAGATTCGGTGCACAGCTGGACATGGATCCATAATACAAGAAGGCGTTGCCCATGGCTTGCTGGTGCTCTTCGGCGGGGATGATGTTGTCACCCTTCTCGCGACGCATCTTGCACAATCTGTTGAAGGTCGTCGTGAACTGTAGAATGGCCTGCTCCTTCGACTCTGGCGGCGAGATGCTGAGGCCGACCTCTTGACCCGAGAAGCGCTCGCACTTTCGATTGGCCAGCCGAAGAAGCGTGTCCTTGTAGTCGTTGTCACCGCACTCCTCGGCAATCCAAGCTGGCAAGCCTCGAGGCTCCAACTCAGCGAAGAACTCCTTGACCTCATCCATGCGCTCCTTTGCAATGCACATCCAATTGATCAAAAGGTTGTCTGAAGTTCCCAGGCCTTTCATAGAGGACAGAATCGCTTCGGCCCAAACCTTTGGGGCTGGCTTTACTAGGGCCAGCAGTGCTTGCTTGAAGTCCCCGCTGGTGTCCCCTTCGATAGCGTCAAAAATGCTGGAGCCCGTGAGCCTCTTGTAGGCTTCTGCGAGCTCACGGCGCTGTCTCTCTGAGAGGTGCACCAGCAGTGTGATGAGGCCCGTGTCGTCTGTGCCCCAGCCCACGATGCAGTCACGAACGGCACACGCATGCCGTTCGCTGGGCTCGCGCAGGAGACCCAGCATGCAGGCCCGGAAGTTGGGCGTCATGAACATGCACTGGCCGCAGTCCCAGGTCTCACTGTCGATCCGGGTGAAGAGCTCTTCTCCAAACTTCTCCTCAAACTTGGCCTTGAGGGTCTCGATCTGCTGGGGCGTTTTGCCCGCGACAATCTGAATGATGGCCTTCTCGTTCGTCCCGAAACCATCCATGGCATTCTTGAGGTCTTCGCAGTCCTTGTCGTAATCCAGCGAAGCTTTGGGGTGCGTGCATTTCAGCACCGCCAGAAGGATGCTTTTGAGGTTCCCGCTGGTCTCCGACTCAATGTGCTGAATCAAATCTCTGTCGAAAAGCCTTCCGTAGGCCTCTCTGATTACTGCCCGCTCCTTGAAAGAGGAACACATGATGATGCGGACGAGCTGGTCTTCCGAGGTGCCCCATCCTGCCATAGCACCATGAAGGGCCGTGGCGCGGCTCTCAGCCCATGTCATGGCTTGATACTTCAGCAACTTTTTGTAATAGAAGGAAGTTTCCGACTCGATGTGATTTACGAGCTTCCTCTCGTGTGTCTTCAAATACAAGCCTGGCTTGTTGTTGAGAAGCTTGAACTTAGTTCTCACCGGGGTTTAGTTGATCCCTGCAGCATTTCCGATAAATCTGTACACAACGCTGTTGCTGTTAGCAATCCAGAAGCCGTGGATCTCATCGTAGAGGTTCTCGGGTAAAGTGCACACCAAGGCAGTGAGGGTGTACTCGTCCGTTCCCCAGCCGTGCATGGCATCCCAAAGTCCCTTCACGTAGAGCTCAACCTTGGCGGCTGCAACCATTGCAAAGCAAAACTATGCAGGGCTGCCATGCTCCAAGCAACGGGCAAGCAAGTCAGGGACAACATTGCGTGCTTCCACCAATTGGTGTAAAAGAAGAAGGTCCCCTTCTCGTTGCATTTCTTTTCCACTTCTTCCTTCAACGACGCTCCATAGACAGCTTCGTAGAGCTCTGTGTGTCGCTTGATGGCTGTCGCTGGCATCGAGACCAACACCTGCAGTCTTGGAGCCAAAATTATGATACTGCCATGGTCTGCATTCATTGAAGGTCATTGCCCCAGACTCTAGTCGCTATGAGTCAAGGATAGGTGTCGTTATTGGTATCGTTAAGCACTTGAAGTGTCCTGTTTGATCTCAACGGTCGCGCGAATTGGGCTGATTGCCCGTCCTATATATATATATATATATATATATTCATCCGATGTATTGCCATCTTCAAAGTACCTCCTTCAAAGTCTCCACGCTGAAAAGGGCATCCTTGCAGCGCTGCGCCCAGTAGACTGGGGCGATGCTTATGGTCTCCTCACTGTTTCGCCCAGCTAGCCTGGACTTGGCTCACAGCTCCGCACAAAGGGATCCAGGAGACTTTCTTTGACAGGGATGGTAGGGGTTCGGCGGATGAGGGGGATTGCTGAGGCTATTTGCCTTATCCATCGGGAGATGACTTTCACCTCTACTATACCACTGTACAACATACTTCTGGTAAGCACCCAGTAGCATCATCAGAGTTTCCTTGTAATCACCGGTGCTTTCCGACTCGATCCACTCCTCCAGCATCTGCCCATTTAGCCCGTGGAAGTGCTTCCGGACCTCCATTCGGACATAGGCATGTCGGGAGTGTGCAAGATTTTGTATATAGGGTCTGCGGGTGCACAATATCGGAAACTAGTTTCCGTGCCTTTTGGCCGATTGTTTGATCATAGCACCGGGCCTGCATCATGTCATCTTTAGCCAAGACGATGAAGTTGATGAGTAGTGAGTCGGAGGTTCCCATGCCCTTCATTGCGCCCGTAAGTGCCTCGGCCCAAACCTGTGGTGCCGGCTTGATTAGATCACAGAGCGCCTTCTCGTAGTCACCGCTGGTGTCCGATTTAATGTCTTCGAAGATGTCCCTGCCGAACTCCAGACTGTATTCCTTGATGAGAGCGGCCTTCTTGAAATCCTCCAAATGCACCAAGCAAGTGATGCGGCCTTCATCGTCTGTGCCCCAGCCTTTCATGCAGTCTCGGACAGAATGTGCGAGCTGCTTCATGGGGTGACGAATGCACCCCAGCAGCGTATCTTGGTAGTAGCCGCTGGTTTCGCTCTTTACCCACTCAAGCAAGTCTCGGTCATACAGCTCCTGAAACTTTTTGTTGACATCCTCCATTTGCTTGGCTGTCTTGTTGCAAATCATCTTTGTCAGGGCCATCTCGTCGGTCCCCCATCCTTCCATGGCTTCCTTCATGGCTGCGCAATCTGCTTCCAAATCGAAGGCCGTCTCCTCCGCCTCCAACATACAAAGCAGGGCCTTTTGAAAGTCGCCGGACGTTTCGGATTGGATGTGTTCCAGCAGATCTCTGTCGTACCTGCGCTGATAGGCTTCTTTGACCTCTCGACGCTCGCCGAAATTCAGTTGGCAGATCACCCGGATCAGCTGGTCTTCAGCAGTTCCCACGCCAGCCATGGCTTTGTTCAAGATTCTGGCACGGCAGTCCTCCGGCGCCATGGCCTGCCATGTCATCACTTTCTGATAGCTGAAGGATGTCTCGCTCTCAATATGCTCTAGCAATCCCTTCCCAAAGGTCTCTTGGTACTTTTGAAAGATAGCCATGCGCAAGCGCTCGGGCAAGGTGCACACCAAGGCTGACCTGACTTTGCAATGGCGAGAGCCACCCCATTGGATGCGATCTCCATCAAGACCCTCTGTATCACCCCGCACATACAGCCCTTGACGCAAAATCCGGCAAACTGCTGGCAAAGTCCGACGAAAAAACACTGTGCATCCTTCCTTGCTGATCCGCGAGTAAGCGACAAGGAGTTCTCGTCGGTGCCCAGGCCCTGCATGGCATCGTTCAAGCATCGAACCCAGAGGTCAACCTCGGGCTCCAGCAGGGCCTCGAGAGATTCTGAGGATTTGAGCACCAAGATCATGGGGCCACAGGGTTACAGTACACATGATACCAGAAGCATCATGTCATGGCAACTTGCCCTAATCATGGAGTAGTGAGAATTACGACGGCAGTCACAATAATCAATAGTGACAAGAGCAAGTGTCCGGATGCCCAGGTTTGCCAGGATCGTGGTAGTAATCACCGCATGAGTATAGGGATCATTGTCGGTCTGCTCTGGTGATCACTACTGATCACGTGAAGTTGGTCGTATCAGGGGTAACAAATGTCAGCCGCTGGTCAAGTGTAGGATTGTAGGGAGTGTGAAAGTTATTGCAGCAAAAGTATGAACGATTACACCATGTTGAAAGCATCATGGTGGTCATGCAGGAATTACGGGAAGCACGCCAGTAGGGACGGATCACGACAAGAGCCAGCGCGGGCATTATCGGCATCATGAAGGAAATTCAAAACACCGCGCACAAAAGCCTTCGAAATCCTTAATCACCCCTCTGGCACTGACCAATTTTCCTACAACAGTGCCTTCATGCAATTCTTCCAACTACCGGAGAAGAGCCAGCCGTCCGACTCAGCTGCCTTCTCCACGATCCTCTCGCTTACCTAGACGGGGCTCAGAGCCTCCAAGAATGGACGGGTTAGAAAGCGCAAGGGATGTACGTGAACCAAAACACTTGTCAAAGCTAGAAATACTTTGGAACAGCCCAGTCGCATTGCCTGCTTTGAGGCTCTCGCTGTACTTGCCCACCATGCCCTGAACAGTCATGCTGTCGATGGTGCCCAGTACCTCAACAAGGCACCTCCCCTCATGCAAGGCGTCGAAGCACCTCTGCGCCACATTTCCGAGCACTTCTGCATGGTTCAACTCCTCTTCCGTCATGCCACCAGAGCCACCAGCATCAGCCCAAGAGGCGAAGGACGGAAATGGGATATGCCCTGTGTGAGCCGGATCAGCCTTGACCATGATCCCATCGATCTCCTCGTTTCCGACACAGGACTGAGGATGACTGAGGAACGGTTCCACTTTATCGTGGGGACACTGTGACCTGATAAGTTCACTGAAAAACTCTCCTCCAAAGTCGGCTCGACGCCTCTAACGAGCCGCAGCATGATGTCCATCTCACGTTTGCTGATGGAGCCATTGCCGTCCAAGTCGAATGCTTAGAATTGGAACTTCCTCGCGACTTCCGTCGTGGACGAATCTAGCACAGCCTTCTTGAGAATGGTCAAGGTCTGGGGCTCCCGTCTCTGCCACCTCTTGGCATAGAGGTTGCTGTCCTCGAAGTAACGGTACTCCACATAGTTGTGCAGCCAACTCTGGATGTATACATTGTCCTTTTGACTTGATAAGACTCAAGCATGCTCGAACGTTGAAAGACAAACCTTCGAAATCTCGATCAACACCCTGAGCTCATCAAACTAGGGGAAACAAAAACATCGCTGTCGACGTCTGTTGCTATGATGAACGTATCAACTCTCATGACCCCGATAATACAGTGTGACCAACTTGAGGAGTATCCCGATGTCTCATCTCCATGGGCCGGCCCTGCTTGAAGAAACCCCAGAGCTGGCCCGACGCGTTCTCGTCCTTCCAGAGTTCTCTTCGGAAGCGGATGACCATGCTGCTGTTAGAAGGAGATTCAATCAAAGTTTGTTCGAGGACTACAGTCTGGATGTTCTGCAAGTTCACACTCTACTGTTCCAAAACGGTGCATGCAACCCAAAGAGGCACCTTCTTTTTGCTGCGACGGGTGGTATAGAGTGCTCGGCATCACCAGAGCCGCTACAGACTCTGGCGGATCGCCTGCTTCGGGCATAGCCTCCGCCGCTACAACCAACACCAAACCAGAAAGCAACACAAACCAGCAAAACAAACCAGGTGCCTCTTAAGGGGATGCCACAAAACCCTAAGCCGTAAAAAAAACAGTAGGCTCGCGTCACAACTTTCGCCACAAACAGTTGGGTACTCCTAGTGAGTCCCGCCTCTTAGGCGAAACGGAGGGATACCTCCGAACGGGTTTAAGCCGAAAAGTTGTTGGGCGGAACGCCTGCTGGCTCTTAAAGAAAGGCTTGGCCGCAAGGCTTGGCCAGCATGACGGCGATCGCCGCTTGTGCCCGCTTTGGGCTCCGACACCCAGGAGGTGCAGGCGTCTCAGGGACCTCAGTACACGCCGTGGTTGTGTCTTGCGGTGGATCGGCTCCTGGGGCAGGTCCAGCTGACCGCCCGGCTGCGGTGGTAGGCAGAGGCGAAAAGGTCCCCTGAGCTCGTTGTCGTCGAAGTGTTTCGCCCCTGTGATCCGAAGGGCGCGCCTCCTCAGGTGCTGGGTGGCCCGCCTCCTCGGTGGACGGTGCTGGAGGCTGGAGGCGCAGGCTTCCAGGCGGTGGTCGGGCTGTTTGCCTTTCTTTCTGTGCCTCCACATAGTCCAGGAACTGCTCCATGGTCATGCACGACTCGATCTCCTCCTGAGATACAGTCTGGCCGAGCGACATCATTGCCGGAAGCGCGCCCACCGTCCTTAGCTGAAGCTCTGGGCTGAGGAGTGACGGTCCAGTCGAAGCTGATGCGGCGTTGAAAAGGCACATTTGCGGTGGACTGGGTGGCCTTCACCGCCTGCTTTCAGCTTGGTCTCGAAGTTGGGCGGTACGCCTCAAGGTGTCTGTGAGGAGTCAGTCCACCAACGACCGCATTTGCCAACCGTTCCAGCACAGAGCTGTTGGGTGGCATTGAGCCACCGCAGCTTCGGCTCCAAGTTGGCACGCTCCTTCTCAATTGCGCTTGATCTCTGCCTTCTGCTCGGCGGACAACTCCTCGTCGAACTCCTCGCCACGAGGACCAAGGCGGGCCCCCATACACAGATGGAAGCGGAAGTCGTCCAGGGCGAGGTGGACCTTCGAACAAGTGGTAGTGGTTCCCCAGGCTCCGGTTGGCGAGGAAATCATAGAACGAAAGGCGGGGTCTCGCCGTGTACACGCCGGGAGGTCGTCCTTCGGCTCGACAATGTCGGCATCCAAGTCAGCCAGGGGCGGTACGCCTTCATTCGCAGCCCTCTGACGCGAGAACAGGCCCTTCTGCTGGAAGACAAGAGCCCCAAGAAGGGAAACCACTGAGCGCCCTTGTCGACATCAGAAATTGCTGAAACACAGTCCAAGCGGCTACGAGCCTCTGGCCACCTCGAGCATGGTAAACCAGAGAGCTTCCTCACAGGCGTGACGACGGCTGGCTGAAGAGGTGAGGTAGGTGTCCTGGCGGCTTTCGGCCCCAGGATCCCCTCGGAGACTGGCGAGACGTAGGCCCTGGTTCCCGTCCACCGCGGCACGACGGTCGAGGCACAACAAGGGCTTTTGCCACCAATCACCTGCACGTAAACAGCTGCGGGAGGGGCCTTGACGGGAATAGGACGCTCACCTGTGTGCGGGTTCTTGGGTGGTGCCGCCTTTGCCTTTGGCCCGTCAGTGTTCCCGCCGCCTTGTGGACGCACGTCGCCAGCGGGAGAGAAGACAAAGAGGCGGCTGAAGGCCTTGACTTTGGCGGAGTAGGCTTAGGATCCGGGGGGAGGGGAAAGGGCTGCTTGACTCTTCGTCCGAGTAGTCCGCCTCATCAGAACTGACGAACCAAGTGCTTAACTGGATCGCCTGAAGGTGCTGGGTCCGGGCACCCGCATCGCCAAGCGCCTGGAACTCCACCTTGGCCTCTTCTGAATCAACTTCTTGTAGGCCGTCATCACCTCGCTGGGCCTCCAAGAGCGGTTCGCTACTGAGCCGGTATATTTCACACGGGCACCGAATGCTGGTCCAACCAACACGAACGTCATGCTCTCGAGTGGCCGAACGCTGGTGAAGTTGCAGGACTGGCTGAGACTGTAACATGTTCCTGGCACGCCTTGGAGCAGCAGACATGTCAGTGTACAGATAGGCATGTACAGCGTCAGACTTCCAACCCCCAAACCTCTTATAACTTATAACAACCTCGATGTCATTGGTAATATATAATATGGTTTGGCGCCCCCTTTACATAGAATGTCAGAAGCGACCAGGTGGGCAGGGCATCCGGAGAAGCACAGAAACAGTCTCTCGACTGATCCCGATACCATGCCACGAGCAAACAGGAAGGCTAGGGTCGGCTAGCCATGCAGGGTTGTGGCGCGTGCCACTGAAGGGCCCGCACTGGGTAAATGAGATCACCCGGCTGACGTTGCAGGGGAACTTGCAGGCGAATGTGGCCCCTGCCACACTGGTCTCACTTCGAGTCTGGAGGCTGGACAGCCAGTGAATCAGCCTCTGCCTCTCAGCACCCGGGCGAGGGTACCTCTGAGGTCCACCTCAGCATGAAAAATAAATGAGGCAAAGTGAGGCCCACAGCACAGACTTCTCTGCTTCTGTCCGGTGGGGGGGCTCCCAACCCTTGTCCATTTGGAGACCGGCCTGTCCATTTGGAGGTTTGAGGGCCCGCAACGCCCTGCTGTCAGGTCGTGCATTGGGAGGGTTCTCCCTCGACATCATCAAATGCTTCAACCAGATTCCGCGGCAACCTTTGCGCCAGCTGCTGCTGCATTTGCATGTGCCGTCAGACATTGTCGAGATTTGGTATCAATTCCTCGAATGTAACACGAGGTTCGCGCTCTTTCACGGCGAACTTGGTACACCAGTCGCCAGTACTACTGGAACGCCGGAGGGCGATCCCTTGTCCGTTGTCGGCCAAATCGCCATTTGCTGGGCGCTGGTTGCCCGCCCCCTCCCGGCACAGACGTATCCATGGGTGTATGTCGATAACCTGACGTGGCTAGCCGCTGAGACCAGGCTACTCAATCATCTGCTCCTTGATGCGACTGAATTCTGCCATAGCCTCTGTTTGCCCATTGACTGGACCAAATCCTTCTGCTGGGGTACCACGAAAGACATACGCTCGTTCTGGGCGCGGCTTCCGGTACCAGGAGGTCCTGCGGGCAGCCGCCTAAAGCTTGTTGATGAGGCAAAGGATCTTGGGGTTGCTTTTCGGTTTAGTCGTGTAGGTGGCTTGGGCAAAGCTGCGGCTCGCATTGCTGAGGGCCTCCAGCGGTTAAAACGACTCCAGCGCCAGCACCGCCCACTCCAAAATGCGGCACATCTTGTCCAGACAGGAGTATGGCCAGCAGCATTGTACGGCTTGGAGGGTCACCATGTTCCAGAGAATAAGCTTGACCAGTTGCGTACAGGAGCGGCCAGGGCCCTCTGTGGTGAACGCCACAGCATGTCGCCACACCTTGCGTTGGGTTGCCTCGCTGTCTCGATCCTTGACCCGGCCGTTTACTTACTTGTACAGGCTCTCAGTGCGCTGCGACGCCTGCTGCAGGTTCTTCCTGATTATGGGCGGAAATGGCTGGAGCTTGCCAGTAGCATTGAACTTGCAAACCGTCGTACCATCGGCCCAGCCACAGCACTTGCCAAGCTGCTCAAATCTCAGGCCTGGGTGCTGAGGTCTGATGGCGTCCTTAAGGGTGTTGGTCATTGGCGAGTTAGCTTGTTTCAGAGTACGCCGAAACAGATTCGAACCGCTTGTCAAGCAGCTTGGAATGAATCCCTCCATGAACGCATCTGCCATCGCAATGGACTACAGCAGCCTGCGTGTCCATACCCACGGCTCATGAGCCGAGTGCTAAACAAGTTTCCGCAAGGCGCCCAGTTGCACTTGGCGCACAGTGTCGTTGGCGGCTTTATGTCCAGGGCTGCACGAGCGGCGTATGATCCTCTTGTTGACAGGGCCTGCCCACACTGCGGCGGAGTTGATACTAAGGCACACCGATTGCTGGAATGTCCAGCCATGCTTCATGTGCGCCAGCCATTTCAAGATCTCCTGCAATGGGTTTGTGATTTCAGTCCTCACCTCACTGGATCCACGCGCCATTCCCCGTGACGCATGCTGATGAAGGTTTCCTTCGGCTGCTATGGAACAGTCGCTCCCTACCGCAGCCACCTTGCCTGCGAAACCTACTTCAACAGCAGCCTGACGCTGAGCACTGTCTGTTCACAGATGGCTCTTGTGTCCATCCAACTTGCCCAGCAGCACGCCATGCCGCATGGAGTGTCGTGTTTTGCAATCGAAGTGCTCATGTGCCGGATTTGCGCGGTGCCATTGACAGACCCGACTTGCTCCAGGCCCTGTTCCCGGTTGTGGCACAGGGGCTCCTGCCGGGTGAGCAGACAATTTACAGAGCTGAGGTTGCAGCGTTGGTTCAAGTTGTTCGTCTTGCGGCGGCACTGCCTCAGCAGACTTTTCATGCCTGGGCGGACTCCAGCAGTGCATTGAGTGTCGTCCAGAAGTGGTTGGACTCCACAGTTGACGAACCATTTTCTTCATCAGCTGGAGACCTTCTTGCATTGCTACCCCACCGTCGACCCAGCAACCTGGTTCTGCATAAGGTAAAATCTCATCAACACCTCCACGAGGTGTCTGAGGAAGAGCTTCTACCGGCACTGGGGAATCATGCAGCAGATCTTGCAGCCAAGGCCGCCGAGAAGGAGGACCTGAATGGACTCAGTGACCAGCTTGCTTCCATTGCCGACTGGTATGAGCTGCAGGAGAACAACTTGTTTGCCTGCTTCCAGTATCTTCTCGAGTTGACCAAGGCGGTTGGCCAGCTCAGGAGTGCCAGCCAAACCACTACGGATGATAACCTCTCTGCCGATGCTGATGCGACGAGTCGCACTCAGCAATGGTGTGCGTTGGATGATCAGTACCAGCAGTGTTCCCCACCGCCCCCGGGACCACCTGATCTTGAATCACGACTGCAGCGGACAACTGCATGGCCAACAGGGTTTTTGCACAGCATCTACGATTGGAGCCGACAGCTGCAGTGGCCCACAGCAGCTGCACCAGCGGTGCATGCTCTTACTGGGATAACATTCCTTGAGCTACTCGCCAACTTTGTGGTGTGTACAGGGCGGCTGCCGCCTCTGCGGGTGACTACTTGTGCAAAACCAGGGTGGGTTGATCTTGTCGACAGCAGTGGCATACTCCGTCCAGTTGTGTTGCGGGACGTGCTCCTTGGTTTTCTCGCGGCTGTGAAATCCCTGGATAAGCTGCTTGGAATCCGATGCTGGCCAAGTCAACGTCACCACCGCCTGCACAGCTTGAAAATCTTCGGGCATCGCGATGGCCGTAAAGGATTGTTGCTGCGACCAAAGCTGCCCTGCTTAAATCAGACCGGCGACGTAGTCTCAAAGCTGGTTGAGACTGGCTGTGGAGAAGTGCTTAGGGATGTTGCGCTAAAATGGCGCCTGCCGTCCTAATACAGGACTGGCCATCAGACTTGCCTTTGAGGCGACAGACGGAGGCGCAGCGTCGCCGCTTCAGGCTGGCCTGCGACCTCCCTTCCAAACCCGTAAAAGGTTGGGGGCCCGCAACCCTTGTCCATTTGGAGACCGCCCTGTCCATTTGGAGGTTGGCCCCCATTTGGAGACCGCTCGTCCATTCGAAAATTTGGGGGGCCACACTGTCCATTTTCATGTCGAGGGTTGGTCAGACAGGTCTCGTCTGGATCGTCTCGGCCCGGCTCTCGCCGCCTAGGAACGGGGAAACGCACTTGCCGCTCATACTCAGGATTTTTTGGGTCTCGCCGCCCCGCCTACGCGGGTATCGAATTCGCTCGTCCAGGCAGAGGTCTCAACGTTTGCATCTTGGTTGCCATGGGACGGGAGAAGCAAATGATCCCGTGAACGTTCTGGGTTGCGTTCCCAGGCACTCAACCACAGTTCCAGCTGTTGACGAGCTTTCTCATCTCCTCGTCTGGATCAAGGCAACCAAGCTGCGAGGGCCAAAGGCTCAGCAAGGTGGCGGCTACTTGCCAACCGGGTTCTGTCACAATTTTTTCTACGGGCCTTCACTCTCCCCACGGCTTCACCCATTGTCCACAGGCGAGGCCTAGATTACCTTTCAAGAGGTGGTAGAGGGAAGGAAGGTGAGGGACAAGAGCGGGGCAACCTCCTGCAAGAGAGATAAAGGCACTTCCCGATTTCCCCTCCTTCGGCAGAGTGACCGTCAAGGCGTTGAAGTCCTTTTGCAGCCCCCAGAGAAGTTGGGTGGCAGAAGGTTCACCTTTCACGAATTTCCTCACACCACACGGCCGCCAGCTCTTCGTGTAAGTCGCTGCAGTACTTGAAAGGAAACGCGCGTTCGTCTTCTCGTTCGTGGGCTTCTTGCAAAGCCTTCAAGAACCTCAGCCTTTCCTGAGACCGTAGGCACTGCCGAAGACCCGGACCGAGCTCCCCGCATAGCGTAGCCAAGTGAGATAAAAGTGGAAGGGGGTTTGACCCTAGCCTCAATCTTGCGCTCACTGTGGGGGGGTTCCAGGCTTCGACTTGCTCCGATCTTGCGGTCGCGCAATCAGATGCGAGTAACGTGAAGCTTTCAGCCGGTTGGTGATTAGGACTGGCCGTTTGATAAGTCCTAGAGCGTGCTTCGCGTGATGTCCTGCTCTCTTATAACACTATGAAACAACTCCTTCCCGTAGACGCCCTTGCAGAGCTCGACAGAAAGCTGCCCACAGCCTGGAGAAAGGAAAACATCTAGCTTCTCGCCCTCTTTGAGTGCGCAGAGCTGCCCTTTGGTCCCGGTCTTGTCCTCTTCCTGGGCTTTCCGCAACCCATCAATGGCGTGGATGATCCTATCAGTAGTGGTGAGGCTGGGGTTTGATGTAGCACTCAGCTCTCCAAACTTTGCCCCAACCTTTTCCAGCCTTCTAAGGCGCCCACGCCCCAGGCCCATGCTGCCCACTCCCCGCTGTCCAAGATCTAAGCCGGCGGCGCTGCTGCGCCCGTGCGGAAAAGCTGAGTGGGAATGTGGGAATGTGTGGGCTTGCCACTCCTCCCGTAGCCAGGTTCCCTGACAAGGGGTTGCATGCCGGGCTTCTCTGTAATTCTGCAGGATCCGCACAGTCACGGCTGGATGGGCTAGCGCGGCCTCCTCTGCAGTGGGGGTCCCTTCAGGGTACGGCTTCCGATGCTCGAGCCATGTTCCTGGTAGGCGTCTGGATCGTAATCGTCTTAATTATTCTTGAGTGGCCCCAGTGGGGACTCCTGAGCTCCGAGCTACAACTGACGGGAGTGGTCGCGGTCGGGGAGGCGTTTGAAACTCAACCTAAGCAACGACCCAACCCTCATCATGCCTCAAGATCCAACTCAGGTGTTGAAAGGAGGTACTTCCACGCGCAGATCGAGTACAGGAACAGTTACGCGGGTACCTCCCGGCATCATCGGTCTCGGGTGGATCAGAAAACCAACCTTCACGGACGCTGAAGCTGAGATGTAACGAAGCCACTCGGATCAAACCCCGCTCGTTCCTCCGCCCATCCGGTGCGATCCCCTCGACCACTCCCAAGAAGATGTACCAGGCTGTCGATGCCCCTTGCCGAAGAAAGGGCGGAGATGCACCAAAACAGACGATCCCGCTTGGGGGTGAGACGCCCTTTCGGCACGTGTTGGGGATTCAATGAAACTCGGCTGAGCCAGTGCCTTCCCTTGGGGAAGAACTTGCGATGCGAGTCGGCCGACTGGGAACGGCGGATCGAGCTGAGAAGTTGCTCTTCGGGCTTTGTGCCTGGGTTTGCCCTGACCTTTGGTGCCGAGCTATTGGATCGTCCAGTTTCCGAAAGACGTTTCGTGCAGAGGGGTGTGCCCGAAGGGCTCCGTGAACCTTTTCAAAGCAGGACACTACACTGCACTGTCGACCCTGGCATGACAGCATGTACAGTTGGCTGTGACGGCCGTCAAACGAGTCGGCTCGGAGGCAGCACGATCTTCACAGCCATCTGGCGCCAAAGCTCTAGGTTTGCCTTGGAGCTCTAACCCTACCAACACGGCCTCACAGGCATCAGAAGTGATTTCTCTGAGTCGGGGTCTCGGGCCCTCAGTACTCCTTGTTCGGAGATCCGTCAGTTCGGGAGCAGCAGCAAGTGCAGCAAGAGGTTAATCGATGCTTCAACCTCACCAAACCACGACCAAGAAGGACCAGGCAGCGCCGTGCGCCAGCCACTGAACTTGCCGTAGGCGTCCAGGTCGACCAGAGCTTCGGAATCCACGGCGGAGTAGGCCTTGCAGTGAACCACCCCAGGCTGAGAACACTCGCCTTCACGGCACAAGTGGACCGATTCACAGCGCTCCAGCTTCTCTCAAAGGTACGGGTGGTAGCACCTAATATCCGTGCGGGTTTGACCCACAGCCCGTGGCGATCAACTCGGGTACCATTGCTCCAGTCTGGTCGGACTCTGGCTGCCCCTTGCCGGGAACTGGAGAAAGAGGCCGCGAGGTTTGCGCCCGGCTCGTGCCCTCGGATTTGACGCTGGTAGTACTCTGTGTCCACTGGCGTGCTGCCCCCAGGTCAAACCAAGGCGCTTCGTTGAAAAGCTGCTGGAGTCGGTGTGACTGGGAGGCGTTGGAGTGCAGGCTCGATCACTGGGGGTATGCTGACTGGGCGGTGTCGCCTGCAGCAGCATCCCAGGCAAGAGCACCATTTCTCGCATGTCCCAAGCCATGGCCCACCAGCCAGTCCATCCCGGCAGATGGTTCCGGAGTGGAGAATATTGTGAGGGTCGACCACCCGAAGAAGACGCGAAAGTTCCACTCGCTCCACCACACTGAAGTAGACTCCGTAGAAGTTTGCACCGTAGGGGGAAAGGGAAAGATGAGGGAGCTCTGTCTGGCTCCCCGCAAAAACCCTCCAACGCGGCCACCACCCCAAAGTAGGGCTCGCGATCGTCAAGCAGCAACCAACGAGGTAGGCGAGCGAGTTGAGAGCCATTATGGCAGTGTCCCTTATACCAAACACAGAAGAGCTGTAAGAGATCAGCTCACCCACAGAACCCTATGTTATCCGTAACCAACAACATTATGCCAATGTCCCTTATACCAAACACAGAAGAGCTGTAAGCGATCAGCTCACTCACAGAACTCTATGTTATCCCTAACCAGCAAATCTACGGGTAATGCTGACTAATGGTAGCTTTCAACACCCTCTGATGGCTCGTATGAATAGTTCCTTGTATTGCAAGAATGCCTACAATCATTTGCTATTGTTACATGTTCGGAGCAAAACGCGTCTAGACTTCCTTTCCATTCTCTACGCAAACGGTTGGGAACACTGCGGCCTTGTCTGTCAAGGCCAGGGGCTCGGTGTCGGTGGAAGCCTCAAGATACCTGACGCGAGCAGATTGGCCCTTGCAAGCTGGCCATATAGAGAAGCTGGAAATTCTAGTGTCAAGTAATCTGAATCCTTAAAAGGTTGCTTCTTAGTCTAGGGATTAACCAACCGGACAGTTCATATTCAATTTTACTACATGCGGCAACTTGACTTCAGCGTTCGCATACACAAGGCCAACGCGTGGGCTACAGCAACCCGCTTTATTCCGCATGAATCGTAATCATAATCATACTCAGACCACAAACCAAAAACTATCAGAGGGCTTCTACCCCTGCGCCCTCGGAACCCTTTCTAGTCCAGTGCCCAAGCTACTTCCCCGTGTTCACATGCTCGAAGAAGACATCATCACCATCTTGGACCACCGAGTTGGTCCCATCTTTCCTGGATCATTATGGCGATTTTTGATGTTCAGACTCGGGCTATTCCAGCCGAGGTCTGTAGATTCATTGAAGCTGTGGTCCCTGTAGAGAACAGCGGTATCGCACTGTCAGTCAACTGACGTATCACCCTCACAACAACAACAGCACACACCCAGTTTTTATGAACAAGGATCGATCCTGGAGCCTGCGTTTGTGAATGAAGAGTTTTGGGAGTTTCGTACAGTACGTCTTTCGATATGGCTCGTGAAGCTTAAACCTTCCGTTCACGGATCCACTGTTGTGTTTGATGTCTGCGCGGCCTTGTCAAGGATTCTGGTTATGGTGTGTTGGTTTGTTGTTTGTTCAACTTACCTGTGTGCTTGCTGCAGGGAATATTTACAAACAAGCGCTTCGCCAGAGGTCTTGTTGTTATGATGGCCCAACATCCCACACCTGGCCCGGCGCCCCCCCCCCCCAAACACCAGAACATACACCCGTGAACTATTCCACCACCCTACCCGCACGCGTGTCTCTGTTACTAGACACCAACCTCAAGTCGCATGTGCTGACCCGCAGAACCTTCTGTTCATGGACGATTTTGTGGAGTTAACATCGGTATACACCGACACCTGGTTGGATAAATTTTGCCGTGTGTTCTGCTATCCAAACGGTTTTCTTGCACCGCAGCAGATTGCTTCAATGTGCATCTGAGTTAGTTGTGCGCAGAGGTGCTCAAGCTCGTTAACGAACTCACTGTCTGGTTAGCGACCGCAAGTAGCTACTGGCTGCATTTATCTGGCTCAGGCACTTCATGCCAAAATCCAGGCGCTTGATTTTCATTCCGTCCAGTCGTGTGAACCTTCACATGTTAGTTATGCGTGTCCTCTTGGAAACACCTACACTGTTACACGAATTGCTTGTAATGCCGGGCCTTGTTAATGAACGCGCAGGTTGTCTGTGAACATATTAGATGCTTAAGTGCAAAAGCGCAAGTGTGCCCTGTGTCTCACGCCGCACTGCAACGCGTAGCTGAAGGCTCGAGGCTCCTCTAGTGAAACCATCAGGATATTTCTGAATAGTACATCAACTAAACAAGATGTATGGCCCATACCGATTTGAGGAACCATAAAAGGACAATCCGCTGTAGCTGGAAACATCCGGAAACCAATCCAATTCAGTGCAGAATTTTGCATAAACCTCAAAGATATTGATCCAAACACTCGCTCTTCTGGTGCATACTTTATCAAAGCTGGTATGCAAAGAAGCTAGACTGGCATTGGCATAAGCATAAAAACAAGGAGTCCATTCAGTCGCTTACGGTTTGTCACTGGTAGCTTTATATGTAAACCAGCTTACATTTTCATTTTACTTCGGTGTGCAAAACAGGGACACTTTCAGTCTATGCACACTTCGTTGATCCATGCAGTTCGACAGGCAGAATCACTTCGTTACTGTTCTCAAATATTGTAGCACTGTTGCTGGTGCTTTCTGGTTGTTGCTTCGGGGCTCCTGTGGGTTTGCCCTGAGGTAGCCTTAAACATCCTAAAAGGCTTGAAACGCTGAAGGTCCGAGGCTGCATAAGGAAACTGTCGAGCTTATGTGGCGTACATCCAGATGTTTTGAACACGTCCTGAAATCACAGGTACTTACAATGCAAGAATCTGGAGTAAGTGTTCAACCTGCACACTGGTGAGGTGCCCGTTGAAGAGTTTTTTTGAATAGCTCGAATGGGCCGTTACGAAAGTTACTCAGCATCCTTGCTTTGTGGATTGTGCCTTGCAAGCCACACCAACACAAGCTCCTGCAACTTGGAGCTAATAGCCCTGAGCCTGAAACCCGACGCAGAAACCCTAAAACCAAACCTAGGCCCCACAGTCGACCGCTCTTTATCTACACCTCATTGATAGCAGTCCCACTTACGGGCAAACGTCAACCCTAAGCTTACTCCAGCCCATGAACGAGACAAGTGTAGCACAACTAGTGAAACTACCTCCCGAGCACAGCTACCCCCAAGAAGATATTCGCCACGAAATGCATGCAAGGAGGTCTTACGGATAGGGCCAACCCAGTCGTGCAGTGATCCCTACTTCCTCAGCCATTCCCATGCGTGGTTTATTCCATGCTTTATTTCTAGCTCCGTGCTCCTTGTTCGCCACTCACCTGCCGCCTGCTCGATCTGCTAAACTTGGAAAGCGACACTGGTTCGACGACTCGTTAACACCTATGCAGCCGATTCACCGAGCAGGCTACGCTGTCAGGGCAGGTTAACAGCCGGGTGATAGCAGTGCAAGCGAGGCCGCACCACTGGCTCCATAGTGCACAAGCCTTGCGATCCAGTTTCCTTAAAAGGCTATTTCCTCAACATGCAGAAGCAAGGCATGCATCCCAACTCGAAGCCTTAGGGTTAGCACAGATTACAAGAGAGATTACAAGACTGACTAGGGCGAATGTGATACACCAAGCGGTGTTGGACTTATTACGCTCTCGCAACTCGGGCAAGCCAGACGAGGTCTCAGGTGCGAAGTGCTTGGACTGTTCTAAGCCTACGAGTACTTCCAATCATGGCCCAGCTTCCGCCAAACACGGAAGATGCAGGAGCCTCTGAACTCTTGACGATCCGCTTCAGTGGAGCCGCCCCCAAGCCATGCCCAGGGCCATTTGGAGGGGATGGCCGGCACCTGCACATTGCAGCTTTGCTTTTGGCAAATTGCAGCTGCTGCCTCCACAGGTTTTCTTCTGTTTGATGCCATCGCTCTTTCATTGAGTATGCCTTTCAGTTGCACCTGCCAACCCCAACCTCACAAACTGTCGAATCCGCGAAACGAGCCCTAGAGTTGTCCCTTGAGGATTGCCATGGGGATCCCTGTCGGAGTTCAAACACCTCCGCCGTCACGGTTCCGTCCTCATTTCCTCCGAGCAGGGGCTCGCAACTGCGGATTGATGAACCGAATAAAAGGGTTACACAAGGATCCTTTCCTTCAATTGCTGCTTCCGAGTAGGTGAAGATCAAATAGATGTGGTCGCCACCTTTGATCTGAGGCGCAACGGCAGCCTGGGCTGTACTCAGGAGCATAAACACAGTCAGCCGCAAACGAATCGAACGACAACGGTCAAGCAGCAGTGTCCCACCGCACAAACGGCAAGAATCCAGCATCCTTGGGTCGAACCGGATCGCCCTGCTGAGCTCGGAAATGAGGGTTGTAGGGAGGATCCGAGGAACTGCAGCAGCCCATTGCAAGTCGGAAGTGTCCCTGAGCATTCGGTATGAGTCTGAGCGCTGCCTTGCTTTCAATCCTGTCACTCGGTACTCTCTCTCTCTCTCTCTCGTAAAGCGTTCATAACCCCATGCCATTCACTGTAAGCCCAAATCTGCGGAAGCGTGTGATCTTGTCTGGGTCCACGCAGCTGAGATGGAGAATCCCATCAAAGCTCTCGCATCAGCGCTACGTTGTGAATGTTCTGCTGGCTACTGCTGCTGCTGCTGCCGCCGCACATGCTGCAAATTAATAGACTGACTCTATCTCTTGTATGGCAAGAAACACTCAGCTGTGGGTAGGCCTGAAGGACTAGCCTACCTCCTTCCCATGTGAAAGCACTGCCAGTAAGGTGTCGGTGCCACTTGCTGCTGGCAGAACATGTACGGGAGTCCTGACATGGATTATTATTGAATAAGTCAGCGCAAGCTTGTGTGTCTCCTTTGCAATGAAATCTGAAACCTCTGACAGCCTCAAGGGTCACTATTGGATCTTAGCTAATTGAAATCCCTGCAGTTCTTTGGCTACACTGTATGTGCTGCATCGTGCGGCCCTTTGCTCGTGTCAACAGACCCTCTTGCAGGAATCTGCTACTTGCGTCAAACAAATGGTTACCTCTTTCGAGCAATGCGGAATTTTTTGCTCTTGGACCTGTGCAATCGCCAGAAGTTGTCAACCCAGTGGACATGTGCAGATTTACAGCATGTAAAACGCTGGCGCATGAGTCGTACGGCCTTGTACTCTCAGCAGATTGTCACGGCCCCCTCCCGGAAACGAAGCAAATCAGGAACACATGGCACACATGTCAAGCACCGATGACCCGCTACCAGGCCACTGAATGGTGGTGCAACTTCCATGCAGCCAAAGACAGCTGCCCAGCAGCAACCCATTATGAGGAGGCTGAAACTGAGGCACAAAATGCATTTTCGATCAGAAAAGCTGGGGCTTCTCAAGCACATCTTTCATCTTGTCACCGAGAGCGGGCTGCTGCCAAATTGCCTCGGATCGCAAAGTCCGCCGAGGCAGCGCGGCGCACGCGCCGCCCGCGCCGCCTGCAGCGCGAATGCCTTTGAATGCGCTTGGACGCGTCCCAAGCGTGTGTGTCAGGCAAGGCGAAGTGGTCGGCATCCTGGAAATGCCACGCGCAACGCCTCGAGAGCTGAAAGTCCCAGGATGCAGCTAACTTCTGGCCATTTGCACAAAGGCACGAGTCTGAAGTGCCCCACGTGGTCTCAGCGGTGCCACGAACTCAAGCTCGATGGCATCCAGGCGGTACTGGGTTGGCGCCAAGGACTGGGCCAGGCTCCTCGGGACGGCCGTAAGAATCTCCAGGGCCGTACTGTCGATGCATCGTGGATCCAATGCTAGTAAACAGCAAACATCCAGGCCACAGCAGGCCAGCTGAAGAGCCACACTCCGCACCACTGTGACGCCAAAGCTGTGGCCACAAAGGATCAGCCTCGGCCGCCTCGGGCCCTTGTAGGAAGAGATGTTTGTGGGGCAGAGCAAAGCGGAGCGAGTCCTCCACCGGAGCGCACATCTCCAAACCACCAGCATAGAACTGGCCGAGGCTAAAGTAGACGGAGGCCGGGCCCACCATGCGACCGCCGCCTCCAACGAACATCATCTGTGTGAGTGGCTGCCGAGGCGCCATGGGCGGGGCGTTGGGCTGAGAGCTGCGGCCTGTAGTTGTCGCAGTGCTTCTCAGGGTACGACTCGGTACGACCTCGACAGTTAAGCACTGGCTAAGGCAAACACTAGTCGCGCAGCGTGCGAGACCAGCAATGCATGAAGGACCGCACCACGTTCCGCATACTTTCCGGTGCCGTATCGTGAGATGCAAAGGCGGGATTTCGAGCCGTCTGGGTGGGAGATTCGGAAGACTTTGCCTGGCAATGGAGCAGCAGGAACGGCACTGACGCGGGCGACACGCCACGACGGAGCAGTGCAAGAAACCTGTGTGCGCGCTCATACGGCCAGATGCGAACTCGCCCCAGGCGTCTGCCAGCTCGAGCAGTCGCAAGAAGCTGGAAGAGTGTTGAGAAGTGTGACGCTCCTGTAGTATGCCACCTGCAACGAAATACGCACAACGAAGTCTCCCCGGGTGCTTGCAGAGGTTTGGGCTAAGGGTGCAGGAAGCTGTCACGCATACATGGCCCGGATGGCGACGGCAGAATTCGCCAAGCAAATATTTAAGATTTCACCCTCAGGCCCCCCTGGAATTAGAAGCTACTCGGCACCTAGGGCCCTTAGCTCCTTCTCCTCTATCCTCAGCTAACTAACAACCCTTAGGAGCTTTACTGGAGCTCTTGAAAGGAAGTCCCTGCAAAGCCTCAAGGGCTCACGGACACCGCGCCTGCCGGGCCTGGAGCATCACTGAGCTTAACTCAGACTCAAGGGTTTTGAAGCAGAGAAGTTAGAAGTTAGAAGCTGGCTCTGCCTCTGCGGCTCTGCAATGCGGAACTCCAGCAGAGATTTTGCAAGCCTGTATTCACTGAGGTCTCTTGACTCTTGAAGTTGACGTCTTTGCTTCTGCTTCTGGGCAAAGCGCCTGAGGTCATTGGACAAAGCAGCAAGCAGCAAGCACTTTTGGCTTCAGCACGCCGTGTATCCGACACTTCAGCAACAGTAGGAGCTTGAAGAGCGGCTGAAACAGAAGCTGCGTCAGCGTCTTGGGCCCTTGAACACCTGCACAAACCATTGTGTCAAGTCCAGTATAGCAAACTTGGCCACTTCTCAAGTTTTTTCGTGACGGCTGCTGTCAGCCTCATAGCGCCCTGCTACACTGGGGCTAGGCGCTTCATCAGCGCTAGGCCAGCGTAGGCCTAGGCCCTAGGCAGAGCCGAAGGCTGGGGCCACAAAGATGTTGCACCGGCTGAAGCTGTCTGCCAGCTGCGAGCGGGCTCCCACCAGAGGAGCAGAATTTGAAAGCCCAAGCTCGGCCCTTGAGAAGCAAGGCCCCATTCTAGACTGTGGCCCTTCATGGGCTTGCCAGGACTCCCTTGAAACTCCGGGCCCTCATGAGAGGAGCCAGCATGGAGGAAATGGAGGGAGCTTGGCAGCAGGGGGTTCCTGAAAGACCACTCAGCTCTGATGACAGGGGCGTTTTCGGATCAAATATCGACGTCCAAAGATCCTTTCAAAACCCGAGGAGCAAACCAAAGTGGCGTCCAGCATGGCCCTTTGAAGGACCAGGGTGGTGGCCGCCGTGGCCTTCGTGGCCTTGGCATGGGCTTTCAAGGGGGCGTAAGAAAAGCGAAAGGCTTTACGCCTCGAGTTGCTGCACGCTGCTGCGCAAGCTGAAACCGACCTTTGGAAAGGCTTCCCAGGGCCTCCTCTGGAAATGGAGCAAGGGAAGGGGAAGCGCATGCTGGGCTACATCATTCTTGAGACTAGTGGGCACGCATTGCGATTAAGCCTCGATTCACTGCCTGATTCATGATCCGGCCAATTTTGCCGGTGCTTAGTTTTCGTCCAGCACCGATTTCCGCGACCAGGAAGAAAGCTTCCAAAAACACGACATGCCCACTCGGGCAATACGTGCGGAGTTTCAGACACATCTCGTGCATCTCCAGTACCAACCTTTCGTTGTACCTGTTTGTCCGTGGCAAGCACGGAGCCCGAACGCTGAAACTACTTTGCCACATCGTGGCCCGTGACCTCGCATGTGTACACGTGCAGTGTTGATGCCAGCTGTGGTGTTAACACTGAATCCGCCTTGCGGCCGGAGCAAACAAGAGGCCACGAGGAGTAAAAGCTGCTGCCGCCTTGGATCTACACGACACAAGACCTCGGAGTGCAAGTGCACCCCATCTGGCTGGGTGCTTTCAACTTCCGGCCGTTGGAAAAGCCCAGCTTTCTCGACGTGTCACCAAGCCGCTGCTGGGGAGGGCGCCCCCGCCGTTGCCTGCGAGCGCCTCACGGCATCTGTGGCGTCGAGGTCTTGGCAGCGAAGAGCTAGCGCCTAGCCAAGATTACAGCACATTACAGCTCTGGCTCCGTCCCAGTGGGGGAGCTATAGCACAAAATAGGCTAGGTCCTAGGTCGGTCCATGGCCAGGAAAGGTGCCGGACCCGAAGAACCCAAGGCTTCTGAGAAGGCAGGGCAGAACGAGCAGTGAAAGTCCAGAATCAGGTCAGCAAGCGGGCCGCACGGTGCTGAAGTCGGTGCCAGGGCCTCTGGTCCACGGCACTCGTGTCAGCGCGAAGGGACAGCTGCACGGCAGAGGCAGATCAAACTTGATCAAACTATGCATCGGCAGGCGGCCACGATCCGATGGTTGCGAGCATTTGAGCGAGCGCGTCTGGNCTGAAGATTTCAAACTTCCGTAAACGGATCGCGCTTTGCAGGCGAAGCTTGCCTGAAGCTCCAAAGGCTTCAGCGGCCTGTCAGTCTGCCCGGTCTGGCTTTCGTTACGGCACTCCAAAGCAACTCCTTGCTCCACCCCTTCGGCAAAGCAGCCACGAGGGGTTGCTGAGATCTCTGCAGAGAGCTTCGAGCTGGGCTGAGCAGTTGAGACATGCCGTGCCGCGGGTGTACCTGCTTGACGTCAACGCTGCACGTCATGCAGCAGGCTGCATAATCACAGAAATGGAGAAGCTACCTAGAGAAAGCATAGGCAGAGGGGGAGCGAAATGGTTGACAGCCCTGAAAAGCCGAGGTCTGATGACGCAGGCACCCGAGACCTCTGCACCCCAGAACTTTTGGCCATGCCTTGTCATGTTGAAGACAACAGGTCCACCCTCAAAATGGTGCTATGCTAGGCTCCATGGCCTCGGCCCGCAAGGTGGCCACCTTGACCTTTTTGAGCTTGTGACAGGGCTTGGGGGGCCTGAGGCCGGCCTGAGGGGTCCAAGAGGACCCCTTCAGGTTTGGCCCACTTGCGGAATCGCAAGGAAGAGTGAAGAACAAGTCTAAGTCTATGCCAATGCCCAGGCAAGCCAACAACAAAAGGGGATTCAACAAGTGTAGGGTCTGAATGCTCACGCAGGTGCACACCTCGGTTCAGGATCCCATGGTGAAGGGAAGCTGGCTCTCACCATCACTGTCACATAAACTGGCCTACACGATGGTGCAGCGACTAAGATGGGCCAAAGGGGAAAGATGGGGCACGGCTTATCGCACACAGAGCTGACAAAGGGCAAGACATGCGAAAACGCCCAGTTTTGACCTGGGAAACCCGTGGCTCAAAGCTTCAAAGACTAGCGTGCATCCGCCTCACGGCGCTGAGTTTTGCGCCCAGTCCCTGCTTACGTGTGCAGACCTGACCTCACAGAACGGCCACTTGCTCCTGCGCTGCAGCGCCATGCACATTTCTTGGAGTAAGTAAACAAGGAGGTGCTTCTGACCCGAGGCCACGCACCAGACCTTAAACCGCCATAACAGTACATGCCCAACAGCTCCACTAGAGGTGCCTTTACCACGAGTCTGCACATCTCCTAACCCTTATAAGCCCATCGACGACCTGCAGAAAAGACCCTCTAAATTAGCAAGCCGTGGCGCCCCTGCCTGCGAGCGCCTCGCGGCATCTGTGGCGTCGAGGTCTTAGCAGGGACGAACTAGCGCGTAGCCAAGATTACCGCACAGTACAGCTCTGGCTCCGTCCCAGTGGGGGAGCTATAGCACAAAATAGGCTAGGTCCTAGGTCGGTCCACGAACCCAAGGCTTCTGAGAAGGCAGGGCAGAACGAGCGGTGAAAGTCCAGAATCAGGTCAGCAAGCGGGCCGCACGGTGCTGAAGTCGGTGCCAGAGCCTCTGGTCCACTGCACTCGTGTCAGCGCGAAGGGACAGCTGCACGGCAGAGGCAGATCAAACTTGATCAAACTATGCATCGGCAGGCGGCCACGATCCGATGGTTGCGAGCATTTGAGCGAGCGCGTCTGGNCTGAAGATTTCAAACTTCCGTAAACGGATCGCGCTTTGCAGGCGAAGCTTGCCTGAAGCTCCAAAGGCTTCAGCGGCCTGTCAGTCTGCCCGGTCTGGCTTTCGTTACGGCACTCCAAACTCCATGGAAAAGCAGCCGGCACGGCCAACTTCGGTGATGGGATGTGATGGGTGATCGCTGCTGGTACCGCAATTTTCCCGACCTCCGACGCTCAAGTGTAGGTTCGCAACTGCACAGCCTTAGCACCAGATGGGCCTTGTGGCCGTTTGCTTTCAATCGTAAATCCTCCGGCGTGGGACCGAAGACCGCCAACTCCCAGCCGCATACGTCTTAAGTGCAGTCTTCCAAACACCCACACGGCTGCTGAAAGGTGTGATGCGACAAGGCTTCCCGGATCGAAAACCACTTGAATTGGGGAAGGAATTCTGCTGCTTGGGGATTTGTGTGGAAGTCAGTGTGGCGCAGCCCTGAGACAGCTCGCGACCGAATGCCGTTGCCGCCTGTACGTGGGCTTCGATGGGACATCCATGAGAGTCTCCCAGCTCATCCAGCTCAAAGATCTTGGAGGCCAAGGCAAAAAGTCTTGAGCAGATTCAGCGGACGGCGGAGAGCGCTAGCCGAGGCAAAGGCAACTAACAGGACTGACACCTCGGGATCCCACTCTGCTAGGATCCAATGCTTGCAGAAGCCGGAAGCTTCGAGCCAATCTCTCATAGTCTAGGCCTCGGCGGCGCAGGGCTGCAGCCGCCAATGATGAATCTTTAGAGGCTCGGAGAAAGACGAGCACATAGATCTACGTGTCATGCAATTGGCTGTGTGCAGTCCCAGTACCTCCCTGTCAGCTTCCGCAACGTCCCCTTCTTGGCTCCTCGCAAGCTGGGACCCGGAGAAGCTTGTGGGTGTGGGAGGTTAATGCAGCCTGTACATAACTTCCGTATGTGCCTCAAATGGATTGAGGATGCACCATTATGACTCAGTGACTGAGTGCCTGACATGGTGTGTCAGTCCGTGGAGTAGGTTTCGTGGTGACGAACCTATATTGTTGAACCTATAGACACATGTCGGCAATAGCTGCACTGAAAATTGATCCCGCGTCTGCCTCTAGTACAACGCAGCGGCTGCGGAGGAAGCAGAGGACATTGACCAGCTTTGTGCCGTGCGGGCGCGCTGCACTCGTCACACAGACTCTCCTGAACTCCGCAGCGGGAACTTGGTTTCGCAGGACAGGCATCCGGCATGCAAGACAATCGATCAGCGGGTAATGCACACCTCGGACATCTTTGCACATTGATGGGGTGCTACAGTTGGACATTTCGGCCGCAACTGCCCACCGTCAGGTCTGGTCTTCGCATTGCTTTCGCAGCGACCTCAGAATGGTTTGGTCCTCAACTAGTAAGATGCCAGCACGCAGTGCTTGTTTCCGCTAGGATTCAAGCACCGGCGGGATTATGACATGAGAGGTGCAGGTTATGCATGCATGCTGGGAACGGTGCAATCCCAATCGCGAGTAGGAGCGGAGCAATGCGGAGCATGAAGGCCAATCGAGGCCTGCAAGGCCCGGCTTCCGCAGTGACAGCACAACACATCTACGCAGCAAAGGAGAAGCAAATGCAGGCTGCAGCAGCTGCTTCCAGAGAGGCCAGTACCACCGACAGACGGCTTATGCATGGGCCTGACATACATGCGGTGCCGTGGTGGTAAACCTGCGAAGGACCTCCCGGCAGCCATGCCATGAGTGAGTGGTGCGCAGTGCTTGACCTATGCTTCCCTTTATGGTGGCATCGCTGCGTGTGAGCGTTCTGTTTGGGCTGCGCCTATCCGCGCCGGCCCGTCTGAACTCAACATGCTCAGGTGCCAGCTCGCCATAGTTCACTAGTTTGCCCCCTCACACCCCCCCATGTTCGGCTTGCTGTTGAACTGTTGGTGTTGGAGGGGCACGCGGAGAGGGCGGCCATAAGAATTCAGCTGCCTACTCTTGTGATTGTGTCTGTTAAGGCATGCATGTGTTCAGCTTGCCCCCGAGTCGCACAACCACACCTTGGCATAACTAGTCAATCGCTTCGCCCCGATATTAAAGCCGCTTCCACAAAGGTTCGACAGCATTTCTAGATCCGTTACGAGTGCTGGATTGATAGGTGCATATCCTGCCAACATCACGCTGCGAGGTCTTGAAGAGGGAGATGGGCTCCTACACAACATCCCACCAAGCCGCTTCATCAGCTCAATTCTGCTCATGAGTCCCTCCATCCACTGGCACGTCGATGGCTGATTGGCTGATGGCTGTAGATATTCCCTGCCGTGCACGCGGGTGCAAGCTGCCATCCGCACTCAAAGGTAGCGGATGTTGTGCGGAGCCTGGCAGCAGAGCGCATGACATCTACCAGGTGGGTGCAGTGGATCAGGCTAGTCTGATGGACCTAGCATTGGAAACTAGGGTTTGAGGCCAAGTTTGAGGTAGCTTCAGCTACAAAAGACGAAGGTTGGAACCTGGCCATCAGCGCCGTGGCACCTGTGCTGGAATGCCTTGGTTGCCGGGTGAGAAGTCGCGCAAGTCTACGATCGGTGTTCGGCGAGCAATGGCTCAAAGCTTCGGAAGCACCACATGATGCCGCGGCAGAGTGGCCCTCAGACCGCAACGTTCCGCAACGCTACAACCACAGGCACAGGCATGCGAATCCTAAGCCCCCCCCAGAACTCTCTGCTGCAGATTCAGGTCTCTCGGCGCTCTGTGACCTGAGCTGGAAGGCTTGAGGCCCTCAAGCCTGTGCCTTGGCATGGCTCTTGGGAAAGAAATTCCGAAGTTTCATGGAATCCTCGTAGCTATTTGCCAGGGTCTGAGCGCTGCAGGTCAAGAACCACGTTGAGATTGGAGGGAATTGCTTCCGCTATACTTGGTGGCGATCTGACCAGGGGGGTTTCACAACCGCTTGAAGCTGGCGTTCCGCACATTAGAGCCCGGTGCCCATAACTGGGATCACCAGAGACAGGCTACTGCGGATGCCAGAGCCGCGGAGCCGCTCTGGGCTCAGACGTCGAGCTCTCGCACAGGAAAAAAAAAATTGCGCCATCAGAGTCGGAGCCGGGGAGCGCGAGGCTCGGCGCGAGGCTCCGGGAAGTCGCAAGTAGGAAGCCGGTCACGTCACGGAGATCTACTCCCTGTAGCAGCTGTAGCAGTAGTAAATGAGGGTGCTTCGGTGCTTCTGCTTGCCTGCACTGCACCACGCGACTGCAAGACATGGCTCGGCAGAGAGAAGCACGTTTACTTTCTCCCAAAACCTCTCCGTACGGCATTGCGAAACTGCAGTCCTGCTTCGATAAGCATCGAACGTCGGCAGTCTATTCGCGCTCTCACCAGCGCCACAGGGAACTCAGAAAGTGCCAACTGCAGGTCGTCCGTGTCTGTGATTCGCACGGTCACCCAAAGAACTTGGGCCTGGGCAGAAGACGCAAGTGGCCTGTGACAGCCTAACCCTGCACTGAAACCTTCCGCGAAACAGCGCGGCATACACACCTCAATGCATCTCCATGGTATCCTCGAGCGCTCGAGCTGACGGGCCCTGCGTGCATGTCTGCACGTTCTGCCTGGAGCAATGTGACAGCATGCAGTATCCAAATACATCGGCTTATTGAAGGTGGGCACGCCCAGCCGGAAGGGATCATGCATTGGATTCGGAACACTCGCAGGACCGAGACGGCCCTTCAACAGTGACGGAACCACGCGGCCAATCAGCAAGTGCTGACAGCGCTGCTGCCGGGCGAATCGAACATTGGCGACGACTGCTTGGCACGCTTCTCAGAAGGTTTCAGCACTGAAGAGCCCAACTCACGATGTTATGCAGCGATCGAATACATCCTGTTACCGCCGGAAGCACAGGCCAGAAGAGGATTGAACCGGAGCTCCTCAGTGTGGAAGCTACATCAAAAACAGCCCCCGGCTCCACCTCCATTCTTCAACCCGGAGAGCTTACCAACTGGCTGGCCTCTGTTTTGCACGCACAGGCCTCGCGGTAGTGGAGACGCTAAGCTGGAACTGGCAGTGCTTTGGAAGATGGAGCTCTAACATGCGAGGCGGGGACGAACGGCCATTTCGCTCTTGATTGACACAGCTTCGGCACGGCTTATGGATCGATGCTGGCTTACACTTAGGCCAGGTGGCATCTTTGTGGGATCGTCAGGCGCAGTACGAGGATTGCAGCGGTGATGGAATGTGCAGACGGCTGTTGCAGCCATGTCAGGCACAACTTCGCATCGCGACCGGCCATGCTGGAAGCCAAGAAGGGGGGCTCGAGTTTTAGGGTCCAGCCAAGCGGCGGACTACAAGCGCAGGGGTTGGCTGCTTGGCTTGGATGCCTGCGATCTTGCTAAGAGCTACACTTGAACACATCGTGCGATTTACAGGTTTGCATTCGTCCTCCATGTTGCGAAAGAGGGATGTGCCTACTCCTCTGTGCTCTGAGAGAATCCATGCCGTGTAAGCCAACATGTCATGCTTGAACCTCCAACACGACACGCATGTGTCAAACAGCAGTTGTTGACCTGCGAGCTGACATCCTGCATGGGCCCTTACGAATACCGTCATTGCAAGGGCGAGATCGGCTCTTTTCTTTCTTCTCAGCTCCTTCCTCATCAAGTCAAGTGCGCGTTTTGCATCTCAGACTGGTTGGAAACTTGGTAAACTCGGAATTACGTGAAAGCTCACCGAAACGCAACTACAGAAATTCATAGCCTGAAAGACGCGGAAAGGGCGAATGCAAAGAAAGCGACAGCTCGGCCCACAGCAAGCTTGACGCAAAATGTGTTTGGGTGTGGAAGCCGAAGACCCTCAATTGCTGAAATGCTAGGACACCTATGTCATCAAGACCATTCAAGACCTGACCCACGGGGGACAGAATTGCTCCAAGAGAGCTGGGTCGGTTCCTCCCTGCAAGGCCCCGGCCGAGCCTTCAAGTCACGAAGCTGGAAAACAAGAGGATTGACTCGGATTGAAGCGCTTTGAGCCTAAAAAGGCATATGTCATCACCGCATTGGACTCCTCCGGTCGCAAAGCAAAAAGGGAGAAGGGATCGGCAAACTCCCAAATGTTGCATGACTTCGAGAAATGCCCATCCCAAAACGCTCCGCTCAATGCCGCTGTACTGAGATCCAGCCACTCGATGCTTAGCATATAGGCCGGTGCCCTTTCTCGGGCCATCAAATGACTTTCTCAAGTATCGTGCTCTGAGTTGCCATTTAATGCGTCACCACCTGCGTTTGCACGTATGACTGCTGTTGTTTATGGCACCGCAAAAAACGGCGGACCGTGTGGCTGCGCGGAAACTCTGCTTCTGTACCCGCTTTCTTTTTTTCAAAGTGCTCCGAACGGCCCCAACGAAAGCCTATCTACGTGCGAACAAAATGTGTTGCTCGCACCTGGGCTGAAAAACTACCAGCATCCCGGTTAGCTGCTAACTGCAGGTTGCACCGACAGCATCGTACTCCAATTTGGGCCCTTCCAGTTTGTGTAAGCACCCAACCTGATCTGTAGCTAGCTAAGATTCAACCCCGTGCTGTCATGATGTCTAGCAACAGCCGATTCAATGGCCGCTGCAACGGACTTAGGCAAAGCTGCCTCTGTCCGGTCAAAGGGGTCACTACACCTAAAGAGCTTTCAAAGGGCTTCTCGAGACAAGCAAGCGGATCTCCAAATGTAAAACTTCTCAACAGAACACCTAAGAGAGACAAGGACCCAGGAGCAGACCCACCAGGATCTGGATGATGGCGGTGGGCACCAGAAACGGGGTCACGGTCAAGTACCCTAAGTGCACAAGCCACGTTGTCCATGCCAGCCGGTTCGAGTGTGCCCGAAGCTTCGTCAGCGAACCCGTGGACAGCGAACCGACTACCGTATTCGGGATATGCTTGGACGACATAAGGGGGGGGTGCTTTCTGGTCGTCATGTTTCTGTGAATCGGAGTTAATGACACTAAAACAACAACAACTCAAGTCGAGGTTCTACAAATACCACAGGATGCGGCCTCCGGCGATACGCTTTCTGGGTATGTGTGATCTAAGGGTGTGTGACTGTGTTAGAAGAGGTAAGGGCGCTATTCTGTCGCTTCCGAGATGAGAATCAATTATTCGTCTTCAAATGATAAACACAATCATGGATGCCTCAAAACAGAACCGATAAACACAATCATAGATGCTATGATTCAAGATCGCTCCAGTAAAACATGTGCGGCAACAGTTTCAAACTCGCACGAAGTTCCATATGAGCACGGGTTTGTCGCTGTTTGGGACCTCACAGTTTTCAGCAAGCATGACCTTCACCGCTATTCCCGAGGCCTGCAGATTTCATCCATCACCAATGCTTGAGGTATTTATTTTGACTTCAAAAAATTCTCGCGAATCTTAGCATCTTTGCCAATACATCGCCACAAAAATCATCAATGCCGCTTGCATAAGGGGCAAGTCATGCTCTTCCTCCGGATTCACAGCCTTGGTCTGCGTCAAGGAACACTTGCGCAGCATCGCTGGAACTTCGGTGCATACGAGCCTGGCAGGAACTCCAGGTGTGAAGGGGCCGACATGGGCCGACGAACCCCAATCCCCACATGCCGCTTGGACACATGTCTGGCACCAACGACCGTCATCATGGCAACTAGAAGACTTAGTGAAACCTGCGCTGTGAGAGGCTTAGCTAATGCCATGGATGCTTTGAGGTACGAATAGAACGAACAGTAGCACAGCGTCGAACCCGGCCAAGTTCTGGCTAGATGAGACTTGTTCAGATCCAACCACAAAAGCCCGGCAAGTCAAGTCTGACACGTCTTGTGGGCGCACATGCTGAAGCTCTGGTCGCCCCCGTGCCAGGAGCGTCTGTTTACTTCGTAGCCGCCTGGAACTGCCTTCCATGCCTAGTCTGGTTTCTGTAAGAGGCCAAACATCGCGATCAAACAATGAGATCGCACAGAATATGCCAGGACGCAGCTCATGGGAGTTTTGCAGCAAGATATCTTCAGCAGCGGAGGGTTAAGCTGCAATCATGGCTCGGTGCAAGGATGCCGGAGCCGAAACGAGGCTGAGCGGTAAAAGCTAAGGGCACCGTAAACTATGGGATGCAAGAGTTGATGCGGAACCTTTTACCTGTCTTACATTGCTTGCTTCACCGCACTTGCTCCTCGGAGGTATCTGCGATGATTTATCTTTCCCACTCGGACTTTACACTTAAGCATGTCATGTCTGGATCTTATTGCCAACCCTCACGATCCTGCCGTCACTGCGAGAGTTCGGGAGTTCTGCGAGTGCCTCTGTCTAGCCTCCAGTGCTGCTCGAAATTGTATGTCCAGTTTGCTGTTGCTCTGTCTTACGCCTCCCCACGAACACGCCGACATGAAGGTCACGACGATCTCTACCGCCCGCAGTGTGACCGCTAGAGCCTGTCGACACTCCAACCCAGAATCATGCAGAAACCACAATTAAACCACATGCCAGGATATCATATCCGAACTGAACTCGGCCGCAAGCTTCCCAGAATCATAATATGAGCGTGTGTCAAAACTTATTGTTTCAGGCCTGGTCATGGATGATTTGGCGGGGGGGTCCTATCGCTTTACAAGGTCGATGTTTTCTGTGGGGTATCGCTTTACTCTGGTCAGATTCATAATCGTAGTGGTACGAGTAGTAAAGAAAAGCAGCACTGGTTGTTTTGGTCACAGTAATGGATAGTAACGGATAGTAGTGATCTCACTAGAAATTTCGAGGGTTATGGCCAAACCTGACATTCCACGACCACCTTACTCTTAACTACAAGTACGGAAGTTTTGACGGATGAGCATATGACTGATCCTCACCAAGGTTGAAATTTAGTTCGCCATCCTCTTGACAAAATCCCTCTCTGAAAACCGACATGCAAGTAGGGCGCAGTTGCATGCAACCGGTTCAACTGAAGAAACATCAGCTTCTCATAATAACCCGTTTTCCCAGCTTCTGGCATATCATCCTGAGTAGCGACTCAGCATCGGCAATTGAAGGCATCTTTAAAAGGTGGACAGAATGACGCAGCCAAGCTGGTCCCCTGTTTCAGCCCGCCGAGAGCATCAGCTTCCTCATCTGATGACAAGGCACCATCAAACCAAGGGAAAGCAGGTCCATGCCCTCTCGCATGAAAGGCACGTCCATGCTCTTGTCAGCGACGTATCGACCAAACTTGAGAGGTGGACTAGTTGAACTGTCGGGTTGCTAGTGGCATCATGCAAGCACTGCTTGCTCACGCGGCTCGCCATCCCCTGGCAAAAGCACGTCCAAGGTCCACCCTGTAGCATGCAGTGGCAGCTGAGCTGAAACCTTGAGCGGCGAGGGCACGCCTCACACACGTCCGGCTAAACATCGCGAAATGAACTCTCAAGTGCAGCCGCACATTACGCCAACATGTTTCAGAGAAGGGCGTGGGCCTCCACCGGCCCAACGCAACAGAGCAACGCAGCGCAGCACTGCACGAGGACATCAATCAGCTCCTTTTGGTAGGGCCTCACGAACAGCCGAACAGCTCCGCAGGCCGGGCCGCGATGTCTGCGTTTGCAGCTGCGAGTCCTCGGAGTCCTCTCCAGCACCAGCGCCGCTCAGAACCGGAACTGGACGAAGCTTGCGCCACGAACCCGCAGATCACGGGCTCTTACTCTCAAGCCTGTCGCACACTGAACTTTAGCGCAGCTTGAAGATAGCATTACAATGCTGAAACCTCAGCGATTGGCGATTGCAAACCAAGGCCCAGGTGCGAAACATCGACGGAACATATCAGCCAAACAAGGCAGGAAGGCAGGGCTGTCTGAACAGCCTACAGGGCCACCGGAAGTGCATATGACAAACCTTGTGAACGCCTGCCAGTGCTTGCAGCCGTGGTGAAAGTAGACTGCTTCGAACAGAGGCTGCGACTCCCACAAGCGAACATGCCCGACGCATCCGCGAGTGGATGCACCGTGGAAGGTGGGTGCAAACGAGATCTGATCATCCAGGGGTGAACGGGACCTTTGCAAAACGCAATAGACACACGATCACCTCTATAGGAGTACACTTTACAGACATGGCCTCCTTAACGAGTGAACTTTAAAGACATGGCCTCCTTAACGAGACTCGACGAATGATTTCAAAGGATGCCGCAATGGCACCTGCCCTGAGGCCCTCTAAAGCTCGTCTCTGAAAGCCTGTTACTATTGTCTGCTCTGGGCTGCAGACTTCTTGGGATGGCCCGTTGACGGCAACATACGGCAACGTGAAGGACAGGATTGGCGGATTTGGCACGGAGACACAGAGCATCAAGCGAGGCAACCCCAACAGGCAATGCCGACAGCATGGTCGACAGAGCGCCTCCTTCAACGCAGTCGCAGGCTCAGGAGCCAACCCCGGAGCTTAGGCATGCGCAACATCTGAGAAAGTACCTAGCCAACAGAACTCAGCACGAAGAACCCTGCATCTGCACAGTCTGCTCAAGTGAGTAAACGGGATCGAACCTCCGAGATGGCCGTCACCTCACGATACGAGTAGCGGTGGTCTCCTACCGAGAGGTGATGTCACCAGTTTTTCCGGCGAGGCATCGCAAGCTTTCCGCCAGCAGGCTGTCAGCTCAGCAAGGGTGGCGGCCGACACCAAGACTCAGGCCAACCCAACATCTGGTACAAACTTAGATTCTCAGATATTCGGAGCGGTTCATCAAACCAGATTGCTTAGGGGGTGACTTTGACGGTTGACGATGGCTCGAGGCAGGAAACTTGCGAGTGCTACACGGCGCTGTGAAGGTCTTCAGGGGCTGCATCCTATGATAGGTTCTACGAGGCTTCACGGGTTGCAACAGTGCCTAAATATCGTAGAATCAGGATTGGCTTGATCTGCCTCCGCAGCTGCCCGGCCCCACCGGCCAACAGACCCCGAAAAAACGTCAAAACCAGTCTTCCGGAGCACCTCTGGCTGTCACTCCTTCGGCGAGCCTCTACGCCTCTACGCTGCGACTGGCCCGTGGCAACAGGTGCCACTTGTGACTGCTGCGCACCATCATCTCAGCACTTGGGTGGCGCCGTACAGTTGCCTGCAACAAGATGACTTGAACAGCTGTGCGCCCTGCTCAGTTTGCCTCCTCCTCCCGCGCTGCATCAAACATCTATATCTCGGAGCGTGTCAGAGTTTTACTTGTGGTGCAGATGCCGTCGATTTGGGGTAAACCTTTATCGCTTTCCCGAAAACACAACAGGAAAACCTTGAAGTCATGCGACATCCCCATTTACTTCGATGAACAGGGACTTGCTCAGCTCACACTGACGCGAGGCCCTGAGGCCAGCAAGTGTCGGCACAAGCACAACAGCATGCGCTTCGAAGCTTTCTTGGACAGATCATATGGGGCCAAGATTCGACAGACGTTGATACGCCACCTCTGCACGCCACGCAGCAATGCATGCAGGCCCTCGCTGTCGGAGCATGGCCCCTCTCAGTGACGACCCTGAAGCCAGGTGGCCAGGCCCCGGCCCCGGCCCCTCAATTTTGGTGGAGCCGTCAGCTCTCATCCATGCACGACAGACAACGCGAACGCGTCCTCAGCTGCCTTCCGAGTTTACTTTCTGAGAGAATCGGAACGTGCAGCAACAGCTCAATGAACCGCATGTTCAAAGGCACTTGGGGCAATCGCATGCCCTGGCAAGGGCTTAGATTAAGCTAGACTACTGACATGGACAGTTCACTGGCAGATTTCAGTGCCTTTTTGGTGGAAAAAAACATCTTCAGTTCGCGCAACCGGAACAAGTGAAGCTGTGGGACATCTGTGCCAAGCCCGCTCACTTCACTCACATGCGTAGACTCAGACCTCCTTTTTCGCTGAGGGTTGCAAACCAATCGGAGTTCTAGCCCGCACCTGTCAAAGCCAAGCGTCCGACAGTTTTGCCTAGATCGCGAGGGTGACCTCGCGTTGTAAGCGGAAGAGGAGGCTCTCGAAGGATTCAGAGCTCCACTCGGAAGAACTCGAGTAAACGGACTTCTGCTTGAAGCTCAGGATTTGATAGAGCTGGGGCAATATCAGCGCGTATCATCAACAAGGCCACTCGGTAGGAGTTGGGGGTGAGTGGGGGCCTGTCTTACGGGCATCTGCTCGCATCTTAAATGGCCTGGCGGCAGTTCAACACGCAGTACCTGAAACTTGAAGGATGCAGCCGGGCCCCGGGCCCTGACAGCACCCACCCTCAACACGCTCGTTCTTGCATGGCTGTACAGGGCTCGGGATGTGTGCAGCACCGTGCGTTAGGACTCCTCGGAAACGGGGGGCCACCGGCATTCGTTCAGCATGGCCACAAAAGGCCTGTCCGGCCAGCCAAGTGTTGTAATGTCTGCCTGGGCCCATGGCACAGTTGAGCCACAGTTCTTCGAGCAACAATCGGAAACTGTCGTGGCAACTGCTCAACACGGACCACTGCGCCAAGCTTACATGCAGAAACCCGGACGACTCATTGGGTTACTCTCACAGAAGGCTGCTGTGGGGATCTGCACGATCTGCGAGCTTTCCCAGTGGCATCGTGGGTGCCGGACACGGTGGTGTAGTCAGCATGCACAACCAGTCAGGACGAAGAACTACAATGACTACAAGTACAGGGTCTCTGCTTGAAGTAGTTCAGGGCCTGCTGTTGCCACGTCGCCGTGTGTTATCAATGGGTCGGACTTGAGGGGATGGGCCTGTCTTACGGGCATGTGCTTCGCTCTTCAAGAGAAGAGTATGGTTTCACGGCCGTGCTGAACCCCCATTGAAAGGTCATCACGAGTCACTACTGTGGGGTGAGAACCTTGACGCAAAAACTCCTACGCGAGGGGCATGCACCCCTGGCGCACCGACAGGAACCCTTTCGATCGGCGTGGAGCCGAGAGTGAAGCGAGTCTGCTTTCTCGTGTCTTGAACAAGCCAAAGGAAAATCCGGGAGCTACAAATAGCCACAACAAGGCCGCCCGCAGTCCGTGTTGAAGCACGATGCGAGGCGAAATGTACTGCGAAAGGTTTCCGAAAGGCTGAGGCATGGCTTTACAGACTTCACGGGGTTCGGGATGTGCGCATCACCGCGCCAGAAGAACGCCTGCTGGGAGCCCTAGCTCGGCAAGGCCACCCGCATTCGTTCAGCATGGCCAAAAGAGCATCTTATGATTACTTACGATTGTCTGTGGCATGACGAGCTAGCCTGGCCACCTAGCCCAGCGTTGAGCCAAGTGTTGTAATGTCTTCTTGGACCACGGCTGTGGCACAGTTGGACGATTGCTTGAACCGGTTCAGCGAGCAACCCTCGCGAACTTTCGTGGCAACTCCTCAACACGGCCTTCTGCAATCCAGCGCTCGAATACGCCCAAGCCTACGTTCAAGAACCTGGCCGACTGGTTGGGTCGTTCTGACATCACAAACTGGCTGCCCCTCTGGGATCCGAAAACGAACCTGCTTGATCCTTAGTCTTTTCAGGACGTCCTGAACCCAAGGATAATTCAACTGCGGTCGTACTTCCCGAATCAAAGCCGCTTCAGTGGCTAACAATGTGAGTCCGTC
>BGNK01005196.1:4040-38610 GCA_003297005.1 Symbiodinium sp. clade A Y106 | reverse complement strand
GGGGGGGGGACGTTGGAGTTTCGAGACGGAGAGGTGTCGGGTCCAGAGCTTGGGTTGTTCGGCGGGGCTTTCGGGCGTCGGGTTGCGACTTTACATGCATTCTCATGAACTTGCAGAAGTGCTTAGCTGAGAAAAGTGCATGGTGAATAGCCGTCCCTGTGCTTTGCGGTCTTTCGGGCCTGCAAGCCCTAACCCGGAACGCAAACACTGTAAACCCTGAGGCAGAGGCTTGGCACGCCCCAAGCCCTCTACACCTCAGCGTAACCCTGCCCAGGGATGCAAGCTCTATCGACCCTCTATCACTGGATGTTAGTTAAAATTCTGCCGTTGTCCGGGCTGTTTGCTTTCAATGAGTCAAGGATGCTTTATGCATACAAGCCAATCATGCTGTGTGGACTTCAGGCTGCAGGCGCTGTCCTGAATTACTTGTAAGATTTCAATTGCCCCATTCTACTTCCGAATCAACTCGATGCGGCAAGGAGACTCTCTGGGGTTCGTGGTCATTGTTAAATGTTTAAGGCTGACTTCAATCGTAAGCCTGGCACCCTATCCCAAAGACTTGGGGAGATAGGTCCCAGCTGTAACTCCCCATACGCAGGAAGGATCTAATTGAGGTGTGTAGCCATCGTACCCTCGATGGGAAGGCTTCTCATGGAAATTGTAGCGCTCATTTTTCAAGGTCCCACAAGCGAAGTATAAGATAGACGGTCTCTAATATGTAAACCCCTGAGTAGTAAACCCATACCGCCGGTTTTTCTGACTTAGCGAACCTGATCTTTGTGTTGAGGGAGTGCTAGTCATCCGACATCGACTATAATAGAGCTTGCTAGGGTTTCGTGGTATTTGTGAAGAGGTTGAACGGATCGAGCGCCTAAAATCCCCAAACCCACAACAACAACAACAACAGGAGAAATTGGAGTTGGACGCTGCGCGAGCAGACACCATGCATGGCGCACAGCAGGAGCAACAACGATAATAACAACAACAACTACCGCCCGCATCTCGTCCCCAGCCAATATGGTGCTCTAAGTCTCTAAGACCTTTTAAGGGGGAAGTCTTCATGTTTAGACGTTTAGACTGAATGGTACGGCATACTGCTAGGAGCGGAATAGATGTTTCAGCGTTGAAGGCAAAAGAACGTCCCCCCACGGTCCAAGGAAGACTGTTTAACAGCAACAGAACCTAGAAGCCAAGGTTATGTAACTTGTACATGCCTGCAATCCTGCCAAGTTATATAACAAGGCCGTGAAACCACGAATTCCTCCCAGCAAAATCCCGCAACCCTTAAACACTCAGAAGACACCACACCCCCAAACGAAGCTGTTTGCAGGAATGATTTTCCCCCAAATCACGAGACCGCTTACACTGCAACATTCAAGCCAAACTTACCCGAAGCTCTAAACCCCGAATTTGTGAAACCCCTGAAGCATGCAGAAGGACCCCGTAACAACTGTCGTAGAATCCTGCCCGTCAGGCCTTCAACAAAAACAAAAACAACGGAGCAACAAAAGGTTTCTGACTATAAGCGCATGGCCAGGCGTTCATCTCGGCCGGTTGTGACCAGGAGATGCACTGAACGGAAGCTTCCGTCACAGTATAAAGTGCTCCCCGAAAGGGTTCTACAAAGGGTTCTTCTACAGGCGACAGCTGTCATAGTAGCGGTTATGATGTTGAGAAATAGGGGCTTCAGGGATTCTGGTGTTACCGAGAGCTGAAAGCGTGAGATGACGGGAGTTGCTCTGTGTTCACCGCGAAAGATTCGGAAGGAGGGATGCCGTGTCTAAGGATCAGAAACCCGCTTTCAGAAGGGTTTGGAGATCAGAGGTTTAAGGCTTAAGGTTAGGTTAGGTCTTCAGGCTCAGGGATGGGATGTATTTAGGAGACCTAGACTTTAAGAAGATTTTGTTTCGCCAGAGCTCAGAGCCATATGACGTCTAGTTTGGCTTTCTATCTGCTCTACGGTCTGAAAGATCCGTTTTAGGCGTTGGGGTTTGGCTCTTGGGGTCTAGGGGTTTAACATAATTGGCAAGAATATCCCCCTGCAGTCCCTGTTAAATCACACCGTGACATACCCGAAAACCTAAAACCTTGTCCTAATAAATCAGGCCTGTCGTTATGCCAGGAGCCCAGGTTCTGGCTTTCATGAGCCGCAAACCCTTCCGCCGTAAACTCTACAGCCCTAAACACCATCCCCAAAGCCCTAAGCCTTCGAATTCTTAAGCTGTAAGCCTGGAACTTCACACTTCATGGTGCAAAAATTCCTTTCGTAAACCGCCCGGGCCCGGAGCTCCTCCCCAGGAGTTGGCAGCGAACCTGCTGCTCGAGGAGGGTCAGGCGAAGACCCTCGGTCACTCTTCGACAGCAAAGGTCCCTTTTTGGGTACCCTAAATTATACGGCACCTACTACTTAGGGTACCCAAAAAGGGGCCATAATTTTGACAACCACCCATGTCAATGTGTGTAAATGTATATAATGTATGTGTACATACATGCCATATATAAACATGTGCAGCGGATGGAGTCCTGCCCTCCAGCGAGATTTCTTAGACCGCTTTGCTCGGGCGAGCACAGCCTAAATGTCGCTTTCCAGGCTTCACATAAGAAATCCTTCTCCGGGTATTCCTCATTGGGATACATCAGAAGCCATTACAATTCTCCAGGGCCTTGCCAAGAAAAGCAGGATTCGGGCTACGTCATTGTATAACTATAGAGGGTCTGCAAATGAACAGTATACCTCGCGAAATGCCGAGCTGTTGCTAATTAACAACCTCCCGAATACCCAGAATTCGCTTCATCCTATGTCCAAAAAGCCGAAACTCCTCAACCCGTTAAAGCTATCTTGAGACCCCTAAAACCTCTGAGCCCCAGACCCAAAACTCTCAGAGTTGCGTGGTATCCTTATGAATCCAGAGATGCTGAGGGAACCCAGATCAGAAGTTACTACAAGAAGAGCAAAAGAAGCTCACAAGAAGCCCCGCATTTCTTGTTCGAGGAGGCTCCAGAGCAGCCTTTGGCCAACTTTGGAGCGCCTGGCCTGCCGCAGCCCTCCTACATCGTGACAAGGACGGGAGGGTGTTTTGGGGTTGAGGGGTTCAGGACTTAGAGCCTAGGGTCTACTTAGGGTTCAGGGTTTCAAGGCTTCGGAAATGATGGGTTATGACGGGTTTAGGGTTTTGGGGTTGGTCTAGGTCTAGGCCTTAGACACTGTTTTTGAAGGGGGCTAAGACTTGCTCTCCAAAACGTTGTGCTGTTGCAGGGTACATGAACAGAGATGCCTCCCATTGTTTAAAGCTTACGCCGGAGTTTCCTTCTTCGGTTCCCCGGAACCGAAAAGTTAGATTCTGCTGATTGAGTATGATTACTGTTTTAAGGTTCCGGGTATGATTTTACGATTGGGGCTTAGCTTGCAGGGTTCTCACGCTCGAGCTCCACTCCGGCCCCCAGCTCAACAGTGCACCAAAACATAGGAAAAGAAGTTTGTGCCGTTCTCGCATTATGTTCTGGTCCATAGCGATATGTTGTCCTACAGATGTAAACTTGCTTTGCGTGTGCTCTTAAAAGCCGTGGGCTTCCACGCAAAACCGCGTTCCGCAAATGCAGAATGAAACCATGTTAGATATGGAGCGTGTGGGAAGTTTTGGTTCATCCTAAGAGTTGCGCGTGTCTATGCAAAGCATTAGCTATGTAGCATGCCTCCTCAACCAATGCACTTGAAGAATCCGACGAGTATTCCGTGTGTGCAGGGGTGGCCCCGAACAAGATACCCCCCCCCCCCCCNCTCAACCCGGTCAAACCCGAAACCCTTAAGCCCCAATCCCCCCCAAACCCTAAACTCAGAATCCATGTTTGCGGGGCCCCGAGCAATGACCCCTGAGTCAGAGATCCCATGTATTATAGCATATTTTAGTTTATTATCATTACGGTAGATTATAGCATGTAATAGTTGTTGCCTTCTTCTTCTCTACTTGTAGTCGCTGAGGAGGGTACCAGGAGCTTTTCCGGGACCGCCTTTGGACGAGCGACTGGGTCCGGTAGGGATTCAAGAAGCGTAGGAGTTACGGTTTCGGGGTTCTGGCTTTTATGTGACGTTTCAGGGTTCGGGGTTGAGGGTGTGCTCAACTTTGGCATTGATAAAGCTTACGGCACTAACACCGCTAAAAACGAAGGATTCAGGAAGATGTAGAGAGTGTCTGGGTAGCGCGTTGGATCGTTTTGGAATCATAGGCTGGCTACACCTGCCAAGCTGAAGACACGAAGGCCTCGTTGGTGTGATGATGATGGAGATGATGGTGGTGATAAAGATGTCAACCGAGGTGGTGACACTGATAGTAGTGACAGTGGCGATGCCGATGCTGGTTATGATACTCAAGCCCGACGATTTAGGTGGCAGTAGTCGCAATCGTCCTGGTCCCCGTCATCGTCGACGAACAGTGACCGCAACAGTGCTAGCACGGGAACCACTCAGTAGCAGCAGCAGGTAGCAGAAGTTCTCACGGCAGCTTCTTCCGAACTGGCAGTAGTAGCGCCGGTGATGGCAGTCGCTCGTTGTCAATCCATCATAATGGTCGTAGTAGCATCACTGGTGCTTCGGCGTCGTCTTTGTTGGGGCGGCAGCTCTGGTCGTAACGCAGTATTGTCACAATGATAGTCTCCACTGTAGATCCCCTCGAACAACCCGCCCCTAACACACCATCGACACGCATCGGGCGCAACCAAGGAAGCAGTGGCGCTTGTCGCCCAGTGAGGAAGCTGCGGTGAAGCGGAGACCTTAGTTGGCCAGGTATATATACATGAACTTCAGCAAAACACGGCTGGTTCCTGTAGCTTCGCTTTACGTTCTGGATAATTCAGATCGCAACAGGGCTTGCAGATCCAGAAGCTGAAGGCTAATCGGCAAGTTGGGTTTACAGTTTGGACTACGGGCTGTGTGTGAGGATGAGGCGTGTTTTTTGGGACTGGGTGGAAACACAGTGGTCGAGCTGGGTCTCTTTCGGAAGACGCTTTGGTACCCATAATCTTGTCCTTCTGCACAAGAGCATGTACATTACCTTGCGGACACAAGAGACACCTGAAGGCTCAAACTGGAACAAGTGAGACTGCTTCTACCGCCCGGGACCATCCGAAAGTTCGTTGTTGCATGTGGTCGCGGAGGGTTGCTGTTGTTGTGAGGCCGCAACGGCGAAGTAAGTGGCAACGATTTGAGACCAACGGCTTCCAGTCAAACCTCTCAACCCGTCAATCTGGAAATTCACTCTTCCCCCTGAAGCTCTGAAATCTGTGCCCCCCAAGCCCCCTACTGGCCAACACTTCAAGGGAACATAAACCCTTAAAACCAAAGCCATCCAAGACCCCCAAACCGAACCCCTCACCTCTGAAGACTTCCCTGCAAAAATGCTCAGAGCCCTTCGAAAACCCCGTAAGAAAGACATCCCGAAATTTGCAAAGAAGTATTCCCCCCAGCAAATCCCCGAGGCGGCTCCAGGACCTGGGCTTCGATCGGCCAACGGCCTTCAAGGTCCTCCTCGAACGGAGTCCAATTAGAATAGGGTTCCTTTAAAGGGGTCTATAAGGGCTACTATGAGGGCCATTTTTTGCATTTAGTATAGCGGCTATTTGGGGGTTCCTGATTTTACTGATAGCAAAGTAAGCCCCAAGACCCTATTCTAATGATTAAGGCCCCTATAGTACAGGGGTCTCAACAAAGTGTCAAGATAATTTGACTGCTACGCGAACCCGCCAAGCTGAGTTCCCCACCTCGCCCCTCCCTCCTCACTCCTCCAATTCTTCCGCCTTCCCCTCCCTACCGCCCCCCGCCCCTATCTCAATAGGCTTCCACATCGTCCACAAGACGCATCTGAAGAATTAGTGGTACTATACCTAACATGTGGGCCTAAAGGATTAGAATACGGAGGAGTGTCATTTAATTTTCAAGAAATAGAGTAGTACTATTCCTTAGGTTCCTTGTTCCAACTATAGGATTATATCATCGGGCTTTGCTGATTTGGGGTATATTGAGGCACCCGAACATACCATCGGGAACTACTTGGGATACATAAGGGTTCTATGAGAGTTGTATCAGGGATGAAGCCAGCTAAACCTCCTCATACCTTAGTCTGAGTTTCTTGTAGGTGTCTTTCGTTTTGTATTTTTGAAGCATGCCAGCAGTTCGTGCTCGATGTGGCATTGGGCCCTTGATAGATAGAAACGCATTCTAGTGTTTTCTTGTAGTTTCTTCTATGGAGGGATTACAAGAGGAACGCATGATGCCGAGCCCTAAACCGGGCACGCCCCGAGCCGGAAGTCTTAATCGAGGCTAGGAAATATCGAACCGCACATCATGATTTCGTGACGCTTCGGAAATGTATCTCGAGTTCTAGCACCTTCGGCCCCGAATGCCCTAGACCAAACAATGTCGAAGCGCAGTGTGGTGTTGTGCAGGCCTTCTGGAATTGCCTCTTGCCCTGGAGTATTGGAGTGTCCGGCTTTAGGGCTTCTTGGGCACTAGGAATTACGGTAGATTTGCGAATAACGGAACAAGGTGATTCGGTATTTTCGCTAGGTTTGTGCGTATGGGGTTGAAGTGGGGACATCTGGCTCGGGGTTGGGGCTTCAAGGAAGAATTTGGGTCGTCTTGTGGGCTGGAATTGTGTCACGTTTAGGGTTGAGGGTTCACTGTTTTGGGTTTTGAGGTTGAGGTTTAGGCTTTCGGGGGGCAGTTCCAGAAGGTAAGGGGCAGCGAATACAGACCCTTAACAGTGAGATCCTGGTTCTGAGGGACCACCACACGAAGTATCCCTAACCCCCCATATGGGACTTGAGGACGATGCGGGTCTGAACAAATTCACAATATTCGCAATATTTATTGTTCCGTACTGTTGCCTAGTCCATCTGTCAGACCCTTTAAAAACCAACAACCTCTGAAGATCCATGTTCAACACCCATGACTCATGACAGCTTCCAAACCCTCTGACACTTTTTTTGCTGTTAAGACACGAGTCTATTATTCATATCCCTGTATTAGCTTTGGGCCTTGGGCTTCTGGGTTCAGGCCTCGCACCTCCGAGAGTCAGGACATTGGCCTTTGAGGCTAGGGCTAGTGCGGCTAGGGCTCAGAGCACTTAGTTGTGTTGATCTAGCACGTTACCATAAAGAGGTTTGAACTGACAATCCGGCTCCGAGACTCTAGTCTCGCCGGGAGGTGTCGAAGAAAACGGTGTGTTCGGATTCGTAGAAAATTTCAAAGAATACCTTCCAGTCACAGCGAGAGACTCAATAGGGTTATGTTTCCGTTTTGAGGATGCTGAAGAGTTGAGTTATGCAGAGTTTTGCGGATCACTGCCGACCTCAGAGCATCATGATCTTACTGCAGTACCTTCCTGTAGCTTGCTTGAAGCCCGATGAACTCGCAGGATGCGCGGGGAGCACTCGGAACTTCTGTGAACACTCAAACCCGGAACCCTAGAGGCTTTACGACTCTTTTTTTGCTGCTTGCGCTCCTCTTGCCCCTTGAGCCCGAAACCCTGGAGCCAAGCATCCTATGAGCCCACTGGCATATTCTCGCTTTTCTGAGGCCACAAGAACGAGGAAGAAGCTGGGAACCGGCTGCTCCTGTGAGAGCTTGGTGGTCAAAATGTAGGTATGTCGAACGGTAGCTGAGGCGGAGCTTGTGGCTCACAAAGCGGTATGAATCTGTCTAAATTCTTACTAGAAGTATCCCTTTATTGCCCATGTAATGTTCGGAAAATCTCATTCTCGTTGATTTAACCGCTACGCTTACCCACTTCGCAGGTGTGGAGTGGGCACGGCGGGAGGGCGGGGGATGGTGCTTGCAAGCTAGTAGCCGGGGTAGTAGGAGTTGAGAATGAGGATGAAGACAAAAGCGATAATGAGGATGGGCGGAGCTACCACATGCAACAACACGAGCGGGGGGATACGACAGAAGGGGACGGGGGAAGACCCCAAAGCCGGAAAGAGGGGCGTGGAGGGTATCCAGTGTGGAGCTGTTTTCCCCCAACTACTGCCGCGTTTGGGGACTACAGGGCTTGGGCTTGTCCCCCTTGACTGGCGGGATCCAGAGCGATACCCCAAATCCTTTCGCCCAAGTACTCTAGCAAGTAAAGGTTATCGACAAACAAAGGTAGTCCATGTGTATTTACAATCAATTCCAACCCCCGGACACGAGTCTCAAAAGGAATCCTCTGCAAATAACAGGACGCAAGCGAAAGCTGTGCACCCGGAGCCTAGACTCTAGAAACCTACTCGCATGTAGCTAGGATTTGCCCACCAAGCCTCTCGAAAGGAGATGTTGGAAGTAGCGGACAGACTCTGATTTGCCGGAAAAACAGGGGAGGTGGAAGTCACGTGCGTTGGGCATCAACTTGGCTTGCGGCCTTGGCCCGAAACCCTTGAACTCTACAGTATTCAGTTAAACCCCTGAGGCCTTAACTGTTCAGGTGATGTGGCTTGAGAGCTGAAGCTTTGGATCCGCGGTTTAAGGCTTGCGCATCGAATGTAGTTTTCGTTTGGAGTCCGGGCCTGGGCGCTTCAGTTTGGGCCGTCGATGGATTCGAGCCTTTCCCGATGCGACCCCAGGTACCGAGGCAGATGGATCTAGCTTCTGTTCCCCATACCCACCACCCATCTATCCTGCGTGGCGGACACTGGGCTCTGAGGGCTTGCTACCACGCTTGCTTTGACGAAAGTGGGCCCGTGATCGGCGGCATCGACTTTTAGGAAAGATCTTAGTCAGGGACTTTTGGGGGCAGGACTTGGAGTTGAAAGGCCACCAGACAAGTAAGGTAATTAAGGTTATCGGGTCGGTGGCCGGAATGTGAGGGCATTCCTCAACCCCAGAAGCCCTAAGCCAGAAACCTTCAACAGGGCCGCCAAACCCGAAAGCCTCCGCGCATGGGTGTTCGTTGGCAACGGCGGAGACAAAAGCTTGGCGGAAGGACGAAGAGGCTGACACCCACATGTTACGCATGATTCATGGAACTCTGAGACCTGCTGGGCGTTGTAAAGGAGGAGACCAGTAAGACTGGAAGCAGATATCAACCAAGAGTGGAGTCTACTTTGTGGTTACTTCTAGACACAGGTAGTTTGAGCAACTGCCGCACGCGATTGTCTGAATCCTGACCTTGTCGAGCATTAGGCCGAAGGATTCCGGGCTCCTTCGAAGTGCGAGCAGGTGGAGTTTGACTTGACGTCGGTGAGTTTCCGAACTGCCCGAACTTGTCTGCTAGATGGCTTGAGACACCTAGCTGCAAAAATGACACGACAGCGCTCATGTTCTCCTGGCCCCACATGTCTTGCAAGAGCCAAGAAAGCCCACCAAGTCGACTTCACGAGAGTGAAACTTTCAAGGCAGGCCCTGCTTCTGCCCCCAAGTAATAGCAGCCCAGGAGCAGAGGGGAGAGAGAGAGAGGGCGCACTTGGCAGATGAACAGGATTTTGGGGTTTAGTTTCAGTTTAAAAATCATCAGGAACTCTGAGGTGTATGAGTGGTAATCATCTGGGGCAAGCGCACCTTGGATAGAGCTATCCTAATTACCACCTTACTTACAACCTTACTTACTAAGCCCAATGAGCCTGTAAGTTGAAGGTTGAATATGGAGGCCTGGGTAATTGGTAATGCTATTCTTTTGGGGTTCCCGGTATAGATATACTATAATATTCTCCCAAATCTCGGTCGAATTGCGACGGCCCAAATAATAGGTTCGGGGATTTTGAGCTGTTTTAAGGTTTTCTCACCCAAGTCGATCTCCAACATGTTCAAACTGGGTTCAAGGATTGTCGGGTGTGGTTGTGTTGTAATTTGTTATATGTCGAATAATTAATGTCGAACAGCTACTAATATTTTCAACTGTTTGTTCCTTTACAAGTATATTAAGTATTATATAACTCCTAAACCCCAAACCCCCTCTAACCCCTGAACCCCGAGCCTTCACCCCGACACCTTGTAACGCGATTCCCACCTACACCCGAACACCCTAAACCCTAAACGCTAAGATCTCCTAGAGAAGCCTTATCGAACCCGCACAGACCCCGGGAAAGAAAAAAAAGGAGCCCTAAACCCTGAACCCGACTCTAGCGAATTACCTGTACTATTCCTGACTCTTAGGGCTCCCCTTATTACTATAATGAAACTGCAGTTTTATGTACCCCAGAACCCTACTTCAATCATTAAGGTTTAGGGTTTGCGGTCTACATTCACCAGAAGCCTTGCTGGGCCAGGTCGCCGGAACGGCCATTGCATGCCTCCACGGCGAGAACTCCATGCGGGGTGACCAAACTTGATACGGGTGTTACACACAGATTTTGTACGAGTTTTGGAAGGCGGTGCGTGTTTTACGTAAGTTCCGACTCTAGATCCGTTTTCGCAGCCAGACGTACAGGGTGCGCATAGGAACCATCGACATGTTAGGGATCCTCAACCGAATTGCGTTCACGGTTGTGGAATTCGAGGGTTTGGGCTTGAACTCAAAGCCCTAAACCCTGCCCTGTTTTGGGGGCGAGGTGATTTAGAAATTCGAGTCTCGAGCTCTTGGATGGTGGAGGCTTGAGGGCCCGTGGCCCAGAGACATATTCGGGGATCTAGGATGCTGTTCAAGTCTCGGGATTTTGGGTTACCGTACATGTCTCCTTTAGATTTTTTTCAACCCAGGGCTCTTCGTTTTGCATCCGGGTGCTTGAGCGGGTTTGGGTGAATTTAGGGTTTAGGGAGTCTGTGCCAAGATGATCACTGCGGAGCAGTTGTCCTAAACTCTTCTAGTTCTGCAGTAGCAACACTCAGCAACACTCAATACAACGAGCACAAATGCAAAAGTGAGCAGCTGTCCCGGCAGATCCGCCAAAAAACTCTTAAGCCTACGCCCTGATCCCCGGCGTCCATGATCTTGAGCTAAATCGTGGACCCTTTACCCTAAACTCCGAGCTTCATCTCGAGACCCGAACAAGAAGCCCGAGCCCCAGACCTTTGGGGCTTCAGGGTTTAGGGTCCAGACGACTTAATGACTTAATGAAGCCGAAAGCCTACTTTGGTCAACCACACCCGAAACTCCAACGCCCTTCAGCGAGGAATTTCCCGAACGTTGTCGGTCTAAAGCACAAAGCCCCTGAACCTCTGAGGCTGAAGTGAGCGATCAGTTGCAAGAGGACCAGGACAGCACTGAGTCGGCTGTTGCGAGGTTGTTAAACAGTTTTATAGAGAAACCAGCATTTGACTGGGTTTTAGCTTTCAAGTTGTTGAGGGTTGCGTTTCTTGCATCTTGTTGGCGGCAACATGAGAATCTGCGCACTTAGCACCAGGAGATTCGCCGACAGAAGTGAGATGCAGAGAAGCTGAATGAAGCTTGGCCCGCAAGAGCTGGATTGCATCATACATGCAGTCTCCTGCAGGTGCAGAAATCCATGGATTCTGAGAACCTCCAAGCTGTATACTGGTGCATGCACGCAACGTTAGGCACATCGAGGTGTTTATTGACATGCCGCAGTCAAGCGGAGCCCCCAACCTTCCAAGCTGAACCCTAATGCCTCGAACCGTAAATCCAACATTACTACCCGAACACACAGAGATAAATCAATGAATATATACATACATACATACATACGCATATATCCTGAATCAAGATCTTGCGCAACTATCAGACCGACAAACAAACACTACCCTTGGATCCTGACGAGGCGCCTGGTCCAAAAAACAACCTAAAACGTTCGGGGGTTGAGGCATCAGGTGCTCTTCCGAAAGCACTCTCATGTGTAAGACAGGGAAGTACAAAACAACACACCAGTGCCTGTTAACGGATTGAGTGCTTTGGTTTTGCTTTTGCGGTTGAAGATATCAAGACCGAATCACATAAAGCCACTCTCAAAGCTCACTCGGGTCAGGATGCCAAATCGCGGCAGATCGCCCTGAACATGGTCCGTTCTTGGTCTTACAATGCCGGGACCACAGAGCACTTGGAAATATTTGGCCTTGCGTTTCCGACTGTATTCGCTGTGAAGGTGTCGCAAAACTCGAGTCAGGGCTCTATGTTCCACCTGAAGAATGAAGTCCTCTTCAGGTCTGGGTCGCTGTTGGGGCGCACCGGATTCTATCACGGAACATATAATATGATGAATACTGCTTTCGAGGCCTACAGCTCAAAATGTTGTTGAAAGCCCCAGGCCCTGTACCCAGTTGAACCTAACATCAGCTGAAGAGCAAGGGGGCGTTTGAGGCTTTCAGAAGGTCCAGCTAAACACTGGTAGCCCTTGAACTCTTTAAGAGGTTCTGGAGGTCCAGTTTGGTAATTATGCATGTTAAAGCCCCCCAAAAGAAGCTCCTAGGCTCTGTATAAACCCTTGAAGAGAATAGAATCAGTAGATAGTGCCCTCCCCGCTGGTAACCATGTCAAAGCTGACAAAAAAACCGATGATCTACTCATACTGTAGACCTTGATGTTGGGATCCTGACCATAGTCTTCATTACAGTAAGCCAAATTCGACGCGGGCGGTACATTCGACACTTAGTCTGAAGAGACGTTTCGGATGAAAACACGCAACAGTTTTTTCGAGTTTGCTGGCCCGGCCACGATTCACTCTGTAGGGCTCCTTATTACGACATTGAAACTCCACTATCATGTACCCCAGAACCCTACTTCAATTTTTAGGGTTTTGGGTTGAGGGTTTAGGCCCCTACATTTGCAGAAGCCTTGCTGGGCCAGGCTGCCAGAACGGCCATTGCATGCCTCCACGGCGAGAAACTGGTGCTGTCCACTCGCTTACCACGGTTTAGGGTTTAGGGTTCACGGGTTGTAGACTCGATTAGGCGGAAGGGTCAGGCTAAAGTAGGAATACCACCGTTCACTCCTGAGCTCCATAGACTGCAAGTAGCTGGACTCAGTCAACCCTGCTGCGCAAATGCCAGGAAGGAGCCTGGCAGCCTCTTTCTGTAAACTTCCATGCGACTGAATATTTTGTACGAGCTACCCCTTACATGTTCTATACATAAAAAGGTACAGTAGAGATGCCCCGAAAGCCTGAAATTCTGAATGGCCTGGTTTCGAGATGTTTGATTATTTTGGGTGTTTGCAGGCTTTGGGTGGGCAACGGTTTCTGCAGTTGTCCCACCCAAGACCCCCAAACCTTACTTCGCCGGCCGAGACCTCGGATTTAGGATGTGTAGTTGACTCAGGCCTTTGTCATCAATCGCCTTTTCGACGAAATTGACCATCTTGTTTTGGCAAGGGACAGCAATGAAGATATCCATGCCTCCCAGGTCTTACGTGACGATCTGTTTCTGATTCTTCCGAGCCGTATATTTGCATCGTTGTGACACTTAGGGCTGGGTTTCGGGTTTCGGGGTGCAGGGTTTTACGACTGGGAGAGGTAACGCAAGATGCGCGATGCTCTTTTCTGGGTGTCCGGCTGCACAGCGTTTCCTCTCATTCATTATGGATACTCACAAATTGCCGATAGCAGTCTTCACCACTCCCTGCATGCGTGCTGGGCCATGTTCAATATGGTCTGAATTTGGCACAATTCCAGGGATGCATGCCTGGTCACGAACTGTCGCTACATCATTGGGATCTTCAGAGTTGGGGTCTTCGTGCGCATGCCTGCAGGTGACGTGCACTTGCCCTTTGTAGTGCCGGAGACTTCGCAGAAATTTGGAGGGTTTCGTTGAGTCGTCCTTGTGAAACATAGCAGAAGCCTCACCGCCATGCCACCGGGCCATCGGTGCGTGCTTTCCCAGATGAATTGCTGTTGTGCTTGTTCACTTGGTAGCGCAGAGACTGCACTGCTCCGGTGCTTTGGCCGCCCTAGTCCCTTGCTGACATCTGTCCCCAATGGGTCGAAGGCACAGGGATTGACGATTTCGGTGCCTGGGTGTTAGGCTTTAGAGTTTAGGACTCACATGGCACCCCACACCTAACCGTGACCATCTGTGACCTAACCTTACGACCCGAAGCTTTGAAGGCTTGATGAGACCTGAGCGCATAGAGACGTTCAGTTCTTGCCCACTCTCGTGGACAAGAAGTTCGCGGGTGTGGTGAGCTTCAAGGGCCTTCATCGCACAATGTTTCGGGCGTTGCGGCCCCAGATTTGCATTTCATGTGTAAGTTTCAGAAACTTCAGAACATAAGGGACCCACCCACAGCCCTGAATCCTAACATTTTCCCGAGAATTGAAATGCACGCCCCCAGATAAGGTCCCCTACAGTAGCTTCTGAACCCGCCGTGCCAGGAAAGTCAAGACAGGCTGCCGGAGAAAGTGGCCAAGGCGCCCTTTGAGGTCATGTAGGGGCCTTCATAAATTAGCATGATGGGCTTAAACTTTGCAGGAATCATCATGGTTCTACAGGTGTTTTAAGAGAGGGACCCCAGTAAATAGAACAGGAGCCTGCAGGCACCCTAAGTCCCATAACCAATGCAGGGCCGGAGAGGGCCATACTCTAATGTAAGCCTTTACAAAGACCCATGGGGAGGGGCCGGGGGCTCTTTAGAAGCGAGTCGAGGGGTCTTCCTTGTGTCATCGTTGCTAAGATCATTTACGTAGCGCTACTTAACCGCAAGAGCATGAAGAACACTAAGAGGATGACGGTGATAGATACAAGTAGGCATGCATGTCCTGCCCGCTTCTTTGCCTCGAGGACCAGGTGGCCATCAGAAATAACAGAGGGGCCTGAATATTTAGAATTGAGCTTTGCGGGTATATTACACAGATGATGAGGAGCTCTCAGGGACAGTACGACTCATCATCCAGACCCCTGTAGTTTTGGGGCATCGTAAATAAAAGTCTTGTGCCTATGTTGCAGGTCTCGGCGCTTGGTTCGAGCCCCGATATTGGCATTATATGGTGTAGATGGCATGGTGGAAATTCAGGGTCTTTTTGTCCCTGCGGCAAGTGGGATCGAGCTGCAGGAGCAGGAGAAAGCCGACAAGGAGGAGCGAGAAGCGGCCGCCAAGATCCAGGCGTGCTTTCGTACGCTTTCCGGCGGGTTTAGCGTTTGCACGAGCTTAAACGTGGATCGTTGGCTAACTGATTAGGGGGTCTGGGTAAAGCTTCGAGTCTCTAGAAACACTCTGGGCTTCCGACCCCGGGCACTTCGACCCAGTCCGTGTGTTTGCTTGCTGGCCCCAACTTCACCTTCTGCCGCAATCGCAGAAGATTGGAACCTACTAACTTTTCTTCCTGCGCAAGTAAGTCATAGATTGCCTATTTCCAAACATGGTAAACCGCAAACCAAGCCCTTGCAAGAAGTCGTGGGTTGGATTGATGCCATTGCTTCAAACCTACACCGAACCCGAGCCCGCCCTTTCGAACATGCCTGGCCATACGCCATACACGGTGGGAATCTCGCAGGGAAGGCGGCTGTCTTGTGCTTGCGGCTTGCGGTTGTTGACTTAATTTGCACCCAAAAAGCACACTGTGCGCCCACATCACATGTGCAGATGCCGTGCATGTGCGTGTGTGTAAGAGAGAGAGAGAGATCAGGATGATCTAAGCTTTCCCTTTGGAAGTGGCATAGAAGCGGTAGAGAAAGCTGGCAGAAGACCCATGTTGGCGATGCGACGCAAGCTTCCTTTCGCAATGGTATAGAAGCCAGAAAGAACAGTCGCACACAACAAGTGCCCTGAACATCCCTGAACCATCACCTGTAGTGGCGTTCTGCGCACCCCTTGACACCGACACTTGTATAGGCTGTCAATCGTAGGCCCTGAACCTGAATACTGTGTTCTACTTAGCATGTACAAGGAGGCATCGTGGGACCCTCCGACTTAGTGATTATCAGAATGCCGGAAGACACAAACAACCACACTTCCCGAAAGCCTAAACCCTGCCACTGGCAAGGTGTCCATGGGCAGTGCTGCCGAACCCTCGGTCCTGGGCAGCTTCCCACAGATTCCAATAATTATCCTTTAAATAAGCCTTTAACAGAGAGTCCCCCTGGTGCAACTACGTGGGGTATTGAGCCCAACAAGCCCGTAGCAAGCTCTATAAACCCTTCAGCCGCTAGATTTGGAACAGCTTTGCTAGTTTGTGTGTCGGGGGGCGCGGGGTTGAGTTTTCGGATTCGGGCCGGCAGTCGAGACCAGCAAAAACCAGGATAGCCGTGAAGGTTCATGTACCTGTATAGTGTATGCCTTTACCTGAGCAGGGCTCCCGGTAGGATCAACATGTATACCGCAGAGTCCTGTTGACCCCGCAGAGCCTTCAAAGCCTGGAAGACCTTTGATAGAGCCTTAAAGAAAGCCTTAATGGCAACCTGAAAGGAATCCTTCTAAAAGGGCCTTAGCAAGCAAAGGCCTGAGATCCGAAACCCTAAGGACTTCATCTACGCTTGGTTCTTTCGAGGAGCTAAGGCTCATGGTGCCGGGCGGCGTATTGACTGCAAGCGTCCCTCAAACGTTCCAAGTTCCCCGGCAAGGTGCCTGGGTGTTCCATAGGAGTCATTTAGATTGAAGCTTTACTACAGTTTAGACATGTTGGGGCGTAGCAATGCTGTTTTGATTGTGGGTCAGAAGGTGCAGAGCCGATCGTCGCCCCAAGCTTGCCTTCCTTTGCTGACTCAACGCCTGCGAAAACCGTGGCTGGCGAAGCTCGCGCTGCTGCAGGAGCTGTGCAGGCGGCGTCCGTGGCGAAAGCAGATCCCGCGGAGGCGGAGGCAAAGCCTGAAGAGGCCAAGAGCAAGACGGGTTGTTCCGCTGTCGCCGTGGACAGCGACGGAACCACGGAGGTGGCGAAGCCCCTGGTGGCCCTGGTTGCTTCCAATCCTGTTCTGGAGTCCAGGCTCGTCGGGAAAGTTTGTAGTAACTCCACCGGTATCATATGTGTATACATATATATGTATGTATTGTATGTATGTATTGTATGTATGTCACGAAAGCTCCTCGTGAAGGAGCTTCGTTCATTACCTGACAAAGTGAGCTTGGGGTTATCAGGGGGGGGCTGCGAGGGGAGGGAGGGGGGTGGGCCTAAATTGGTAGCTGCTAGCTCAGACCATGTCAGACTGCACGAAACAGCACCGTGCAGCTGTTTTCTCCCAACGCTGTCTGCGTCAACGCTGTCTGCATCTGGCGCCACGCTGCTTTTGCGTGGGGGAGGGAGGAGCTACTCCGTCTGCAATGAGGGCCAAAGCACCCATGCCGATTCAGAAGTGGGCTTGAGTCATCTGAAAGAGATTCGGCCTACTCGCATTGTTGTAGCACTCCTGGCACGCTTCCTGAGATACGTTGAAAGAGAGCAACCTCGCACGAAAGATGTCCAAGGCGGTTGCATAGACCACGGCATCCACATCATCATGCCAATCGAGTAGCTCAGACGGGTCGTAGTCTCTGTGTGCAGTCTTCCCAGCAAAGCTTGGACGCGTGTCTACGAACTCCGTAGCATGGCAGGCGCCCCCAAACATCCTGTGGAAGAGGCACACAGACAGTTCCCACTCTTCCGTGATGCCCACAAAAGAGAAGCCTTCCCGCACCCTGCGAGCAGCTTCAGCTGCGTCTTCGCGCGTCATTCGTGTGCGGTTGGGGTCCAGTGTCTGCGTGGCCGGCTGCTCGACCAGAATCTGATACGTCATACCGCCTTTCCACGACTCGGCAAAATCCAGGATATGCCTTTTCGGCACCTCCTGCCCGAAGTAAGTACAACTCCGGACACCAAAACCTTCTCGCAAGAACTCAGCGTAATCGATGGCCGCCAAATTGTTGACATCGTCATGGAAGCCGGAAAGTATTCGTTGATCAGGATCACGGAACATACCCATCAGGTGGCCACGTTTCGCTGAGTACTTGCCGACTGTGGGGTGCGGCTCATATGCCACATGCTCGAAAGGTATGATCTTTTTCGCATCGCAAGCCGCCTGGCAATAGTATGTGCACCACTTTATGAGCCAGCAGTCTCCAAGCAAGTCCGGCCAAGAGTGACATCAATCATAGACGGGCGAACACCTGGCAGGTGCGTGATCATGTTGATGAAGGAGCTGCCAGCCTTGGGGAAATGCAACCAGAAAATAGGCAGTGTTGCTTTGAGGCGCTGCTGCTGCGGATCATGTGGGCCATCTAGGAACATCTCGTGCTGCAGTAGCTCTGTGCTTATGCTGACTTTGCTGACATTGTTGCTATTATGATTGTTGTTGCTGTTGTTGTTGTTGTTGTCGTCGTTGTTGTTTTTCCCCAGCATCGCTGCGGCGGGGAGAGGCTAAAACCCATTGGAGGCCAAGCAGTCGCAAGTGGCCTTGGGCGAGGAGGGCGGGGTGGGTTTCTACTGGACCAGTGGTGGTGTGGGTGAGGAAGGCGGGATGGGCGAGTTGGAGGTTTTCTTTGAGTTTTCGACTGGACCAGTAGTGGTCGCAAGCGGGGTGGGTCATCTTCAAGGCATATCCCTTGATCGAATGGGGCTTGTTGAGAACACTTGGGAACAAGAGACTTGACGAGTAGCCGGGCTCCTGCTTGCCATAGCCACATTCATACTGGAACTCTTTTCCTAGGAGTTACGATTCTGATATTCAGAGTGTTACTCAGCCCGTTGAAGCACAAGTAATTCTTCTGGAGTGGTCGAATCAACGCTGGAATGCGGGCGTTCTTTTCCTATTTCGTGCAGAAACCTTTGTGACTTCTCTCTTCAAGCCACTTTCGATTTTCAAAGCCCGCCGAGAAGTGACAGTGCCACCATGGGTTGCCTCACACGGGTGCCTTGGCTGTTGTTCCAGCTACTCCAGCTGCAAGTACACAGGGTGCGTGGCTGGTGGTGCGAGACGAGCAATCGGACAGGTTGTCGTGGAAGGCCGCGACAGTTCGTGCAATTTGCAACGCCGAATGGTCCACCACCCGTTGACCAGATCAGAATCGCTGCTTTGGACGATCCCATGGTGGTGGATTGGGACAATGACGGTGATCTCGACGTCGTTGTGAGCACCCTGACTGGCATGCAGCTTTTCGAGCTGAAGTCAGGGGCTTATGTGGCAGCCAAGCCAAATCCCTTCGAAGGAATCATCTCCTCGGCCTGCCGGCCGGCATTTGTGGACTCCAGACTCGTCTTGCAAAATTTTTGCAGTTGGAAGAAGACTAAAATCCAAGGGTCCTGGAAGATGATGACTTTGCGATTTTGTTTACTACCCCCGACAGCCACCGAGGATTGGAATGGCGACGGCTTCTATGATGTGCTCATTGGTACTCAGGATGGTATCAGATACTATGAGATGCGCGGTGGTGAGCTGCAGGAGCTTACTGGATTCCACAATCCGTTCCAAGGCATTGGAGCGGGGGGGAGCGGCTGTAGCAATCCTGCTGTGGCTGACCTTGATGGGGACGGGGACTTGGACCTCTTGATCGGCTGTTGGCGTCAAAATATGACTTATTTTGAGCAGACCGCCGAGGGCAGGTTCACGGCCAGCCCACTTGCGGACATACCTTCGAACTCGGAGACACCCATGCTTGTGGACTGGGACGGCGATGGACGGGTAGACGTGCTGTCGCTACAAGGAAAGGATGTCCGCATGCGTACAGAATTGCTCAACCAATTTTCGGGCACCCTCTCTTGCTGTCCGGTAGACGTGTACCTACAGAAGCACGCTGGCAACTTCACCCATGTAAGCCTTCGAGGACCACTTGGTTAGTAAAACGGGAGTAGGGGCTTGTACACAAATCAATAGTTTGATTTCATTTGAAACCCTTAGAATCTCCTCATTGGACAGAAGTACCCTCGCCCCTGGAGTACTATGAACAATCTGTTCATGTGTAGAGACTCCAAGGACCACTTACCGCTGGCCTTGGGTGCAGAAACTTCGGTTGTCAGGGGTTGTCTCTCGTAGATGTGGACGGCGATCACGATCTGGATGCTGTCTTCGCTCAACATGATGGCCCCCTGCACATCTTCGAGCATAAGGCAATTCCAGGTGGATGTGTGTGCCAAAACCGGGGCCGAGAATCTGTATACTCTGAGTGGCGACACATTGATATGAAACGTTGGTTGACTGGTACGCTTACTGGACTAAAACCATGTCAGAGTTCCGGTTTGGGTGCTAATACCTTTATTTAGTTATGAACCATAAATTTTTAGAGAACCTACGTACAGTAGCAGGACTCTGAAACCCAGCAGAGATCATGACTTTGGGGCACGCTCTCCAGGTATCAACTACCACTACTTGGCTGAGCCATCGGTCCCAGCTTCGGATTCGGATTCAATCCCAATCGACAGGCTTCGACTTCAGCCGGATGGATGCTTGGATTTGCAAATGAAATAGCCTACCCGAAGGTGAATATACATGAGCAATCATACGCAGTATAGGATGCATTTTAAGATTGGGCTTCTTCAGCACCTCCCGAGGACAACCGGACAAGGACCGCCGGTGGACAAACTGGGTGCATCCTGTTCTTGCAGACTGGGATCTTGACGGAGATCTAGATTTGGCTTTGTGCCTTGACCTTTCCGACTGTACAAGCACGAAACAGATCAAGAGCCGTTTCCCTTAACCTTTGGGTAGACCGCGAGCCTCCGGCTTCTGTTCTTGAGTGTTGTGGCCCTAAGCCCTAAACCCTAAACCTGGCTCTTGAGGTTGGATCAGAACCATCCTGAGCAATCGCGCTTCTTTGAGCACCTAGCTGACAACAGAGTCCGAGAGCTCGAGGGAGTGCCTTTGCCAAACATTTCCTGCCCTATTGATCTCCGGGGAGGCTTCAGTATGGTCGACGCGAATGGCGACGGCAGGCCGGATCTGCTTGGCTTTCGTGGAGTCGATTTCATGGGACAGAAGGTTTGGAGAGAGGTCGCATGTTTCCACAATATGTCTGACAACGTTTCTGACTTTGTGCTGACTGACACTTTTTTCTCATTCATCAACCCTTCTTTGGGTTATTCTGGACCTTTTCTTTATACTGGACATCCAGTATTTGTGGATTGGGACAGTGATGGAGATGTGGACTTCCTGCGAATCGACACAGACAACGATTATAGGGTGTTGCTGAAGGAGCAGCTGCCTGATGGCATCTGGGACAAATCCCGGCCTCTTCCAGGGGTGCCCATTGCCCGTGATTTCACCGCAGCAGACTTTGACGGAGACGGCGATGTGGACCTCATGATCACTGTGAAGAATGAGGAGCGCTGCCGCTATTTTGAGCGGAGGGCGGATGGCAGTCTGGAGGAACTTGTCGGCTCTGAGAATCCCTTTGAGACTGCATGTGGAGTTACAGGCACCTCAGTCATGTCTGACAAGCTCAAGATGACTACCACCTTAGGGGATTGGGATGGGGACGGAGATGTGGACTTGCTTCGAGTGGATCCGGAGATGGTCACGTTATGGATCAACAGCCCCATGAACGATTTTCAAGAGTTCAGTGGCAAAAACAATCCCTTCCCAGACGATGCCTTGGACTCAGACGTCAGCCTTGTTGATGTGGATGCCGATGGCGACTTTGACATGGTGTTGACTCATCAGGTGCTGTCCGATTTTCATTGGAAGTACCATGAGCACATGGAGGATGGTAAGCTCGTCAGCAACGAATCCAACCCTTTCGTGGGAGTGCCAGACTGGAATGATTGGCTCGACATGTTATTTGGACTCGGCAGCCATACGACGGTGGCAGACGTAGATGGCGACGGGGACTTGGACGTAGTGAGTCGCAATCTCGAGTATGCAGAGCAGCATGCAGATGGCCGTTTTGTCCTGCGCGAGGGGCTTGAGAACCCGTTTCGCAAAGTTGAGCACAATCTCCAAGACTGTTGGATGCTGATTGACTGGGATGCCGACGGCGATCAGGATCTGGTGCAGGCTTTTCTTCCAGACATTAATGAGCGAGTGATGGATCTTATCAACTTCTCATTCCAACCTGATTTCCAACCTTTCATTCCGGCACTCCGGATGCGTCTGTACAAGCAGGTGAATGGTAGCTTTGCAGAGGTCACGGGTCCTGAAAGCCCATTCGACAGCATGGCTACCAAGGATTTGCCTTCTAACTCTGCATGCCCTGCCATGGCTGATCTCGACAACGATGGGGATCTAGACTTGCTACTGGTAGATGGGGACCGTTCTTTGTTCTACTTTGAGCAGCAGGAAGGCCACTTCATACTTGCAATGCCCGGCCCGTTTGCTGACGTTCACATTCAAGCTGACTTCTCCACAAAATCAGACCCTCCCCAAGTTTGGCTTGTGGATTGGGATGGGGATAGTCTTACAGATCTGATCGTCCGCGGAAGAGCCAGGACACAGTACTTTCGCCGTGGCGCTTGCTCACCACTTCCACCGTATTCCTTTTGCATGTTTGGCCTCTGCAACCAGAGGACATCCCAATGCAGTTGCCAGCCTGGGGCCATTGGAACGGAGTGCAGTATGTGTAGCATGCACCATTTCCGTGGAGAGGACATGTGCCAGGCTTGCCCTGGCCACGAGACCATTGCGGGTGTTTGCAGTCGACGAGGCGAGTGCGACGATGATGCCGCTGCCAGAGAGAGAAGTGCTGCCAAGAACCTGATGGGCTTCAAGGTCATCTCAGCCAGAGGACTAGCGAAGCTAACATCTGAACTGTAATCGACAAGCCCCGTCAGACCTGCAGTCCCGTTCCAGGAAGTTCGAAATTGTTCGACCTTGCTTCGGACTCCTAGATTACCCAGGTTCTCAGTTGTCCAAGTCCGGAATCCTGTGACAGCAAACCATACATGCCCGGGGATAAAGTTTCGTCGCATCCGGTACGGAAAGTAGACGGAGTACGCGGAGTACAGAAAGTCACAGCTATCGGAGGAATTACTTCACCCGAATGAAATTGTAGTACTGTAATTGTTCGGGGTGGAGGACCTGTGGAGGAGTCTACGGGGGAGAGGGGCCTTGAAAAGGTCTTCTGTGAAGGACAGAGTGCGACGAACTTTCGGACCGGCGCAGTATGGTCCTGCTTTCCTCCATTAGACGACATCGGGGTGTATCTAGACTACGGATCCTCATGAAATGATTGAAGAGAACTGAGCAATTCTTTCAGTAAAAGATAGTAGAAACCCAGATGTTCCTGTGATCAACGCTGTAGCGGTCCTTCTTTTGCGAATCATAGGGTTTTCCGTGCTGAGTAGAACATGGGGGGGCCACAGAGAAGTCCTTTACCAAATCAAGGGTTCTTCCAGTTCTTCCCGATGATTCTTCTTGGTCAAGGCACGCCTTCATGTGCTCAGAGAAAGGAACCAGCCCCTAACCAGGAACTGGCCAGCGCCTTCGAAGAATCCCTCAACAATCTGTTTAAAATCCGATATTTGTTTAACCGGGGGAGGGTAGGTGGGGGAGGGATGACTTTCATGAAGGACAACCTAGGGATAAGCCTAGGCTGAGCCTCGCAAAAGGCCCCATCTGGGTACGCCTGGCAGGAAGTGGCCAGTGCAACTGTTCTTCACCTTTCAATGGCACCGGTTGCAAAGTGGGGCTCCTGGGCCGAAATTTGGTCGGAAGGTCTAATGTTTGACCATGGGCGCTTGAGGTGGGCACCTGTTCTGTTCGAAGGAGTTCGATAGGGCCATAGGGCTACAGAATTGTCAATGGGTCCAGAGTTAGGGCCCATTGTTAGATCCTTGGAGGTTAGCTTTGGGAACTTGCTTGCAAGGTTTACAGGACTGTACGGAGAGTATGAGCTTGAGGAGTGCTCTCGTGCTTACCGATGTTCAGTTGAATCTTCTGGACTGTGTCCAGGGTCCTCCCTTGCCACGTTTGGCTTCATCTTGGATTTGGGCTGATCTAGGCCTTATCTTTGCTGCACTATAGCCAAAAAGTTTGTGATGATTGCTAAGACCCCACCGAATACAGCACAGTTCAATTGAATCTGACGCGGCATTGTGACCGGGTCCGCGTTCTGGATTCATGACAAAATCGCTCTGTGGATATGGGGGTCCTAGGTGGTAGCAATGTAGGAGTTTTGCAGTTTCTTGCTGTGATTCAGCAGGTTGAGGGTTGCCTGCCACTCAGATCGTGCCCACCTGGACATCGACCCTACCTGGACGCACAGAGTCCATTGCGAAGTGACAAGCACCCTGTCCTTGCAGCAGGGTGTGGATCTGCAGCCTTGGGCTGCAGGCTTCAGTGTAGGAGCTGTCTGCACAGGTACCCGGTCTGGGAGTCCTGCGTCCCTTGCCAGCCTGGTCGTTACAAGAGCTCGCCGGGCAACCACGATTGCTCCTACTGTGGTGCAGACCGCATCCCAGCCGCTACTTTGCACTAGTGCCTTGATCACCCAAAAAGCGGCGGAAAACATTCCGGCTGCATGAGACCATGTGAGACTTTCAAGGCCACCGACAACACCAGCTGTGTCCCATGCGAGGCCGGCAATTCTTGCGCTTGCGGGTTGGAGTCGGATTTCGGGTTTGAGCAGGGACAGACTTTAAGAGTCTGAGGCGTTCAGGATGGATTTCACAAGCAGATGACAGCATGAGCCCAAGCCGCAGTGTTCAGGCTGGCACTCGTCCAGAGCAGCACCGCCCTGGCCGTCTGCAGCAGTGCATTGACTGCGAAAATGGCAACTCAGAGACTCAGAGGGGCTTCGGTGAGACTTTCTGTTTGGGGTCGCTGTTGTGGAGATGCGAAGCCACGGTTTGTTGGGCGAGGCGGGCACTCTTTGTCAGTTGTCTTCTTCAGCTCAGGCACGGTGGCAGAACCTGGATCGATGGTATGCACCGGCTGTACCGAAGGCACCTCCCCAAACAAGGAACGGAGCGCATGCGTGGCATGTGAGGCTGGCAAGTATGCGCTGGCCCGCGCCACACAGTGCCCGGACGGAGCAGCAAGTCTCGTTAATCGAATATGCGGGTTTGTTTCATTTCAAGATGAGGCTGGAGTGCCAACCCCAAAGTCTCCCTGGAACGCCAACTCCAGAGTGTAACATCAGGGTGGTGCTCTCAACAGGTAACTTAGCTTGTTTAGATTAGTCTGGTCGTGGATTCTCACATGCAACAAGGTGCCAACCTTGCAATCCAGGAGAGGTTCCAGACCCTGCAAGCCGGAACCGATGCATCAAGTGTACCGGCCGGACGTATGCTCGTGAGGGAGACGATGCCTGTCAGGTGTGTTCCTTTCCGGCGATGACACTTGGCAAGGGTACGGAGTGCACGGTGTGGTACACGCTTGCATTTGGTATGGCCTTCCTGGTTTTGTTGCTGATCCTTCTCGCTGTGTTTGGGCGACTGCGGCTAGGATGCTTGAGAAGTCAGCTTGTGTCGATCATCAAGGCCAAGAGCTGGCAGGAGCTCCATGAACTTCAGATCCGTCGCCTGGAATATGGCTTGTGGACAGGCAGTGCCCACAGGCTCCTGGCCGACCACAGGAAGGAGGTCAAGGAGCAATCCTGCATGCTGGGAATCTCTTTGTGGTACGTCTTCACCCAGTTGAAGCAGGTGCCCAGGGCTTTGTGTTGCAAGATCTTTCAAGCACTGCCCAAACCCAAGCCTTTCCAGCCTTACTTACCCTGTCTGACCCAAGAGGTCTACAAGACGAAGGCAGAGGAGGCTGAGTGGCGCGAGGATGGAGGTTTCCCGGTGACGCGCAGCGGCTACTTCGTGAAGGTTCGCAACTGTCGCATTCAGGTTGATGACGAGGAGGCCGCATGGAACGATTTGCCCACGTGCGACGCGCCCGAGAATCCTAACTTCCACCAGGTGGCAGGACTACTAACCTACGGGCCTTTGGCGCTGGGGAAAGACTTGCGCTGCCCACGGGATGGCAGGGTGGATTGCAGCGTGGTGGACGCCCTTTCCGCAGAATCGAACAGCGGGAGGGCCACTTGGTTCATGTCATGGGCCTGGGGGTATGAATTTGAGACCGTGCTGAAGGCTCTGGCGAGATGGTGGGACAAGCATAAGGTCGTGACGGCATTGACGGCTGGTCAAACGGGAGACGAGAGCGACAGTGGCGCCGGTGTGTACATTTGGTGGTGTGTCTTTGTCAACAATCAATTTCGTATGTTGGAAGAAGGCTTGACGGAAGAGCCTGAAGACCTCTTCGAGGTGTTCGGGGGACGGCTGACGGACATCGGCAGAATGCTGATGTGCATGGATAAGCTGCAAGATGGAATTTACACAAGTAGGATATGGTGTATCTTCGAAATCTTCGTCGCATGCCAGCGGAGCATCCCGGCCACGGTCATCCTTCCGGAGTTTCAGGTGGATGCGGTTCACACCTGGCAGGACCTTACCAAGGTCGGCGTTGTCAAAAGTACGTAGGATCTTTCTTTGTCCAGTGTTTGGGGAGTCGCACGTCTTTTGAGGTGTGCCGGGTGGATGCGAAGAGGGCATCCGCTTCCTTTAAGGCCGACGAAGACATGATCAAAAACCACATCGAGAAGATGCACAAGTCTTTCAAGTACGTGAACGAGACGGTGGAAAATGCGCTCTACGGTGAAGTTCTCCGATACTTGGAAGGGCACCGCTGCGAGCAAGTACCCGAATTGAGCCATAAAGAGCAAGCCCGTAGATACAAGACGCAGAGCTTCGGGTTTTACCTCGGCCTCAACCGCTAGGCCCACAACCCTGCTCGGACTCAATGGTACAAGTAACCCCGAGACGCTGGAAGGCCAACATCAGGGCGACAACGCAGAACCAGTCGAATCTCCTCTGCTAAACCGACAAACGCAGAAGGCTAGGATAGCTGTTCACGACCGGAGTGTTCATCTGAGCATTGGTCTCCTTTGTCAGCAGAGCAAATGCTGACAAACCTTTCTGCAGTCAGTCCTTGAAAGTCCATTTCAAAGGCGTGCAAATCCTCAGGGACGCCTAAACCTCACTGTTTCCCTTTGAATTCTTAGGCAAGCCCCTGCTCCTACCCATGCTGAAGCTGGTGCCACTGGTGCCACGGCACTGTCCGAAAGGAGGGGGCAGTTGTTAAGCGGAAGCCTCGCAGACATACGCGGATTCAGATTATAGTGTTCTGTGTTCACGCTGACGGTGTGGATATGCCATGGGGTGCAGTTTCGAGCAGAGCCGCTAAATGTTGTAGCCGGGAGTCATTCGAGTCTCCATGTTCTGTTCCACGCCATCTGCCAGTAGTGGCACATGGAATGGAGAACACATGGAAAAGTCATGGAAACTCAAAGAGGGCCCCTACAGTTTCTAGGGTTTTTGCATTTGGCATTTCCTTCTAACCTTCAAGCAGACGAGCGTGGGGCATGTACCAACATCGTGGGTGCAGGCTTCGCGCTTGGGAGGTGTAAGGGCTTGAGAAAATTCGAGTCTTCAGGTTTAAAGGTGTCGGGTTTCGGGTTTGGGGTTTAGGGTGTAGGGCAGTGTAGGGTTTAGGGGGTTTAGGTTTAGGGTTTAGAGTTTAGTATGGTATAGTATGGTATAGTATGGTATAGGTCTCATCCACCTCCTACCTCCTAGGGCCCTAACAACTCTCTCAGCGGAAGGAGCTCCGACCTGGAGCTCTCGGCCTTTGAATCCTCGGACACCATGAAACTTCAAAGAACTCGGGGCAGCGGCGGCAGGGGACTCAGCGATCCCCCTTTTAAACGGCGGGGAGGTTCTTTTAGAGCTGCCGTGGATGTTTTGAGAATTTTGTTCGTGGTGGGATCCAGAGGAGGCGTTTCTACCGATTCCAAGAAACCCACCACCAACTATTGCAAACACGTCGAGGGTGTTCTATTTTGTAAATACGCCGCTTGCTTAAGCCACAGGCGCTCAGGGAGGTCAGGTTCTGTTGGGCAGGCGCGACACTGCCAATTGGCTTACTGGATGTGTTGAGGTGTGTTGTCAGTGCTGTGTTGTATGAATTATGTTTTCATGTGTTTGCGGTTTGGCCGACGCACTCCACTTTACATGAGAACACTGTAGAGCTGTTGGAGGGACTGGAGCAAAGCGTACAACAAGTAACACCAGCAGCAGAAAAGGCTTTTCGATGTGACAATTCACAGGATTTCCATTTCATGTTCTGACTCTCCACTGGTATCCCTGTGGAGCCAGCGCCCAGGCTGCAACATTCAGTAGCTTCCTGGTGGTGCCGAGGACTGGCGTTGGGTTCAACCCGAGCAAGCCCAAGACTTTTTCCATTGATAAAAGCAAATAGTACTGGAACCCAGGTCAAAGTGTAGAGTCTAAACCCCAGAACGCCCTGAACAATTGACTGTATTCTTGTTTCTTACAGCGTGAAGCTCGCACACAACCTGGTGGCATTCTGCAAGTTTTGGGGGTGTAGGAAGTTCATCAGCACCGAAACCTAGACCTAAGCTTGAAAAACGAGGAACTTCCAAGCCCCCTGAGAGTTCACGTGTGACTTTCCATCTTCCACTGACTGAGCTTTGCATGTTCCACTGGTGGAGATGGACAAGACAAGACAGGACACATGAACGCCCTAGTACTCACATTACTGCGCGAAAGAGGGGAGGGGGCCGCATCAGCACGCGCCCATGCATAGTCAATATTTTGCTATATGAAGAGTTATCTAGTATACTGTATCGTATACTTTGCAACATCTTATGTGGTATACAGTACTATGTACTCTACTGTACCATAAGCTAAATCTAGGGTACTACCATTGGTCACCGGCTCTCAAGCTTTTGTTGGCATGGAGCTCGCGCAAGGGTTGTGCTGCCGCGTCCTCTAAGAGTACCGGATGTCCACTGTCTTTTTCCATTTCATGCTCCATCGATGGACGAAATGAAAAACCTGTATGATTGAGCTCATGCTCTGAATACCTAGCCTCATCTCAAGCTGAGACACTGTAGACAGAAAATACGGCGACTCCAAACAGGGAGCTTCATTTAGGCACATGCGCATTTTTTGGTTGCTTGTTAAGGGCCTGGGGTAAGTGGACTTTCAAAAAAATGGGGACGGGTTCCTCACCAATTGAAGTATGTGTCCCATCTTGGGTTGGGAGTTCTGGCTCTCTGGTATCATTGTGGGCCCCTGCAGTACCATAGGGGCAAGGATGTTGCACATGAGCAATGAGGCCCTAAACCCTAACCCCGCCCCCCCCCCCAAAAAAAAAAAGCCTATCTCTCTCAGCTCTGCAGGTGGCATCTGAATCCAATGATGCTGCGCCTATTGGCAGGCTGTTCTTACAGCCCTTGCTTGCAATAAGGTTTAGGGTTTCCTGTTCTCCCTACTTCCTCTACCCCAAACACTTAAACCCGCAAATTTACAAACCCACGTACCTGCTCCTGGTGCTCCTACATAGCACAATCATAGCTTCTGCGCCCCCCAAACCCGCGTGATGTTGGTGCAGGATTGCAAGCCACCGAATCTGACCCAGCTGGGTATGCATGCAGGGCGAATGATTCACAAGTTTCAGGCATCCAAACAGTGGCGCAGTTCTCTAATCACAATCACCCCTTAGGATCTTAAATCAGTATCGGTACCCCAGTTCTGCATGTCTTTGCCACGTTTTATACCTTAGCTTGTGCAGCAACCTCCCTCTAATTAGAGGCATTTTGGGCCATGAAAGTGGCCGAGCACCTGGTTTAGTAGCTCGCACGCATACAAGTCTTCCAGCTCGCGTGTGAGATCATGTCGTGGCACTGCGCGGCAAGGAGGTGCAGCAAGAAAGGAATGCAGCTTGTGGTGTATCGCACTCTTGTTTCTTGCAGCACTTCTACAAATGGGCTTCTAGCCTGCAGGCGGTGCAGTTTTTGTAGCTGTGGCACGAGTGAGAGCCATGCCATGGTCTGCGCCCAGCTGTTCGGAAGATACCCGGAGATGGACAGGTTGGGTTTTACATGCTCGAAGACGTAGTGGTGGCGACTTATCTCGTTGCATGCCATTGGCCCAGCGCTTGGTCGCTTACAAGCAGGGACATAAGTGACACGGGCCAGTACGGCCTTGTCTAGATTGGCGGGTCTCCATTGCAGGGCCGTTCCTAGAGCTGCTGCGGGGTTTTTTTCCCTCTGGGTTTTTTCCTCGCTTGTACAATTGCGGCTACAGGATTCAGAAGCAAACTGCAAGGACGTTCCGGCCTGCCTAGCAGATCGTTTCGAGCAAACTTCCAAAAGCATCCAAAAGCAAAAAGAAGAGTTGAAGCTTCAAAAAGGCCTGAGAGGCCCCCGCGCGCACGAAGCGACCTTTTCACGAGCTAGTTTTTTACAAGGAACCCAGACTTATTTTGGACTTATTTTGGGGTGGTAGAGGCCTCCTCCTCCCCTCCTCCTCTTCTATTTAAGGGTTTAGGGTTTAGAATGAAGTCAACATCTACCATCACCTACAAAAAACTTATATAAAGTTTTTATTAAAATCAATAGTTTCTAACTGGCCTAGTTTGTTCAGATACTTTGGTCTGATCAGGGTTTCAGATAGATAGTCAGAACTTAACATACATACAAACATACATACATACACACATACATACACATACATACATACATACACGCATACACACATACACATACACACACGCACATACATACATACATACATAGTTTCACTTTCACTTGCGGCGTTGTAGAAGTTCAAGTTTCGGCGAACGAGTTCGCGGACAGGCTTCAAGCCCGGCACCTCATGTGCTGTGCTTTGCACATCTAAACCTCCAATGAAGAGGAGGCTTTCGGCACGAATGCCCCAAAAGCAAAGCCTCGTGCGGTCACTCAACTTTAGTGTAAAACATCATATAGATATCCCTGAAAAGCATCGTAACCTCATGATCATTAATACGAATAGCAGTTGCCCCATCATCCGCAATCCACACAGCTTGCTGATGACAGTCGTCTTCTTCGTACATGAGGGCAACGTAGTGACCGCTGGTTGCAGAGAGGCCCTTATGAACTAGAGCAGTGCCCAGGCGGTAGGTGGTGTTGCGAGTTTGCATATCACGAACATAACACGGCAAGTTCACAACCATATCAGGCACAACAGCGAAACGTCGTTTGAGACTACGGTCGGCAACAGCATCATATTCAAATCTACCAACCTGCAGCACCAAAAACTCCGGCGGCCATAAGGCCGCATGCATGTCAACTTGAGCATGCCATCCTTGCAGCAGTTCCTGCGTGATGGCACTGTACTGACTATCTGACTTAGCCCACTCAGGCGGATTGATCAAAAGTGGGGTGGAGCATCCCCCGTCCACAGTCATATACGATCCAGCCTGTAGTGTACGTGCCTGCTAGTGTGTAGCCAGTGCCTCAGCCGTGTAAGGCTGCCCCGCCAGCAGAAACTCCAAATATTGCGCCCCGTCATGTTGGCGATGTGGCTCGCGCCAATCTGCCATCATTGCCACGCTGGCTCCACAGGTGAGCGGTCCCCCCCTGTTGAAGTACCTGGCGCAGAAACCTCAGCAGGCCCCCATTGAATATTGTCCCGAGGCCGCCTTTGAAGGCGGAGGCATATATGATGCACTTCAGCGTCGTATTGGTATAGCAGAAGTTCCCACGATTCCCCAACTTGAAAGTTCTCACTTGAGCAGGGCAGCAATCCGCTGTCCAAGCGATGCATCGTCTCGAGTCGTAGAAAGGTGCCTGCCGCTACCCAAGTGGCTGATCGCTGTAATTGGTGCAATCGCTTCCACACCTCGTCCGCCGCTTGGACCCTCAATCTCACCTCGAGTAGCATCGTGAGGGTGGGCGGTTGATAGTCGGATGCCAGCTTCCTCGTCGCATGGTAGCGGGCAATGACCAGCGGCTTGGTGCATTTCAAGGTGATCTCCTCCAAGACTGTCCGGACTTCGGCAATTGGGATCGCTGGGACGGTCTGGTCTTGGATATGGGTGTGCTGCTCCGGATCCCATCACACCCCGTTGACATGGGTCTCCTCCTTGTTCAACCACCCTAGTGATACCGCTGGGAACTCGCCACCATCATAAACTTCCTGGTTTTGGATTAGGGTTTTGGCCTCCTACTTTAGTACTATCGTCGGTAACATCTGGAGGATCGCTTGGACCTCCTCCGGATTGTTTTCGACTTGTGCCTCCTCGCTCCACGGGTTCCACTGGAGAATGCGAGCTTGTTGTTGACTCGCAAGCGAACTCAGGACATCATCTCAACCGTATGTTCGGAAGTGCGGCACCCAAGAAGCTTCCGAACAACGGCGGAGAAATGCTACTGCATCCGGAGGCAGCTGTGCAACTTTGTCCTCCCTTCGCAACGATGCCCAGTGGCGAAATCTGCTTTCGCCCTTGTGCTTCATGCTGCAATTCACGAAATCCGACAGCTCTTGCAAGGCAGAATTGGCAAACGGCAACCTCTGATCCAGAGGAGCGATAGAGCTAAATGCCGCACTTCTTCAGCTTTCATAACGGCCTCACGCAGCTCTCGGACATGGAGTCGTCGGTGCAGCCTGCAATGGTTCGAGAGACGAAGGACCAGAAAATGCTCTTGAAGGTGCGTCCGCAATTGAATAGATAGAGTGAGTGGCAAGAAGCCGTGCTCGTCTTGAAAGTTGTGGTCGCCACGGAGGGCGGGGAATTCAAGACCCGAGCAGCCCCACCAAATCCGTTCGTGAGGAAGATTGAGTCTAGACATGGTGCTCGCTGAAGGCGGTGCCGTTTTGTGCGGGGATCCTCAATGTGAGGTGCCCTCACGGCCCAGCCCCAGCATGATTGGGTTGCAAGTCGCTGATGGCCTGCAATTTTTTATGTTAGTGGCTGAAGTCGCAATCTATGCATTTTCAAAGTGTAGGCGTAGTCTTATGACTGTGAATATTTTGAATTTTATGCTCGGCCATAGTGCCGTGCGCCGACACAGGCCCTGTGTTCAAGAATGCAACAGACTATTCGGGACCTAAGCGGACAGACAAGACAAGATAAGTAAAGCCTTAGGTGGGTTGAGGGTTAAGACTCGAAGATATATCTCGAGGCAAGAAGATGTATTTTGAGCAAAGTTGTGTTTTTTACTTGGTTGTAAGGCCTTCGGTGGGTCGAAGGTTAAGACTCGAAGATATATCTCGAGGCAAGAAAGTGTATTTTGAGCAAACTTGAGTTGTTTGCTTAATTGTAAGGCCTTCGGTGGGTCGAGGGTTAAGACTCGAAGATGTAGCTCGAGGCAAGAAGATGTATTTTGAGCAAATTTGTGTTTGTTTAATTAATTGTAAGGCCTTCGGTGGGCCGAGGGATAAGACTCAAAGATGTATCTCGAGGCAAGAAGATGTATTTTGAGCAAATCTGTGATGTTTACTTAATTGTAAGGCCTTCGGTGGGTCGAGGGTTAAGACTCGAAGATATATCTCGAGGCAAGAAGATGTATTTTGAGCAAACTTGGGTTTTTTATTTGATTGAAAAGCCNGAAAAGCCTTCGGTGAGTCGAAGGTTAAGATTCGAAGATATATCTCGAGGCAAGAAGATATATTTTGAGAAAACTTGAGTGGATGACTTAATTGTAAGGCCTTCGGAGGGTCGAAGGTTAAGGCTCGAAGATATATCTCGAGGAAGAAGATGTATTTTGCAGCAAGCTTGTGCTGTTTACTTAATTATAAGGCCTTCGGTGAGTCGAGGGTTAAAACTCGAAGATGTATCTCGAGACAAGAAAATGTATTTTGAGCAAACTCGTGTTGTTTATTTAGGTGTAAGACCTTCGGTGGAACGAGGGTTAGGACTCGAAGATGAAGCTCGAGGCAAGAAGATGTATTTTGAGCGAACTTGTGTTGTTTACTTAATTGTAAGGCTTTCGGTGGGTCGAGGGTTAAGACTCGAAGATTCATCTCGAGGTAAGAAAATGTATTTTGAAAAAATTTGTGTTGTTTATTTGGTTGTAGGGCCTTCGGTGGGTCGAGGGTTAAGACTCGAAGATGTATCTCGATGCAAGAAGTTGTATTTTGAGCAAATTTGCGTTGTTTAGTTACTTCTANGATGTATCTCGAGGCAAGAAGATATATTTTGAATAATTTTGTGTTGTTTATTTAATTGTAAGGTCTTCGGTGGGTCGAGGAAGATATATCTCGAGACAAGAAGATGTATTTTGAGCAAATTTATGTTGTTGACTTAATTGTAAGGCCTTCGTTGGGTCGAGGGTTAAGGCTCGAAGATATAACTCGAGGCAAGAAGATGTATTTTGAGCAAACTTGTATTGTTTACTTAATTAAAAGGCCTTCGGTAGGTCGAGGATTAAGACGCGAAGACGTATCTCGAGGCAAGAAGATGTATTTTTGANATTGTAAGGTATTCGGTGGATCGAGGGTTAAGACTCGAAGATGTATCTCGAGGCAAGAAAATGTATTTTGAGCAAAACTTGTGTTGTTTAACTAATTGCAAGGCCTTCGGTGGGTCGAGGGTTAAGACTCGAAGATGTGTCTCGAGACAAGAAAATGTATTTTGAGTAAACTTGTGTTGTTTAATGAACTGTAAGGCCTTCAGGGTTAAGACTCGAAGATGTATCTCGAAGCAAGAAGATGTATTTTGAGCAAACTTGTGATGTTTACTTAATTGTAAGGCCTTCGGTGGGTCGAGGGTTAAGACTCGAAGATATATCTCGAGGCAAGAAGATGTATTTTGAGCAACCTTGTGTTATTTACTTAATTGTAAGGCCTTCGGTGGGTCGAGGGTTAAGACTCGAAGATGTATCTCGAGGCAAGAAGATGTATTTTTGAGAAAACTTGTGCTGTTTACTTGATTGTAAGGCCTTAGGTGGGTCGAGGGTTAAGACTCGAAGATGTATCTCGAGGCAAGAAGATGTATTTTGAGCAAAACTTGTGATGTTTAATTAATTGTAAAGCCCTCGGT
>BGNK01005195.1:856-42339 GCA_003297005.1 Symbiodinium sp. clade A Y106 | reverse complement strand
ACAAGCTGCACCCTCGGTGCCCATGCCGATCACAGCAGGTACGCCAGACTGATCAGGTCTGGTATCCACCATTACGCATAGCTTCATTGGCATGCGTTTGCGTAATGGCCGCATGCCCCCTGCTTTTTCTGAAACCTTGCCAAACGGTAACTCTTTGCTATCAGAGGTTCACACACACAGCTACTCCCCATTCGGAGAGTAGTGCGTGTATCGTTCGACCAGCTCTAAGTCGAAAAAATGTTAAGGCCAACGAGTTGGCAACCATGCATGAATTTGGCTTTCAAGGAGTCGTGCCCCGCTTCCGTTTTCGAGGAGACTCAGACATGGCAGCTGGACCCTGCGACTCAGTTGTGGTAGGATCAGTCGTTGTGGATGCTTGGCTCCACATCTTGTCCGCGGCAAGGCGACTTTTTATCCACTGAGGTGTGGCAGGGAACCAGGCTTTCCACCAATTGTGTTGACCATCAGCTGCTACCGTCTTGGACCAGTAGTAGCGCCATGAAATTTGCGGAGACCGGGATCTACTGCGGTCAGACATGATGAGTCTTTGCTGAAAGCCGATAACTGTAACAGCAGCATGAAAAAGACTACAGCAGAACTTTACAACAGAAAGCAGCAATGTTTTATGACATCGCTATTGCAAAACTGCAGTAATTGTGAATGCTGAAAAATGCATCCTCTCAGAGAGAAGCAGATGTTGAAGAGGTGAAACCAAATTCATCTGCGAGGAGCTTTACAGGACAGAGATGCCTGCGTACATAGTGACATGGGCAACGACGGCCACTACGAACCATCATCTTGGCAACCCCACGACCTTTATATCCAGTAGGATGTGTTTGGTCGGCGGGATTTTCTTCTTTGTTTTGATGACAAAGAAGATCAACAACTGGATCATCGAAATCTTGATGTGCTGGAACCGCTTGAACCTGCGATTGTCGCAGTGTGGTAGAAGTCTTTTCGGACTTCTTTTTCTTTTTCTTCTTAGACTTCTTGGAAGCAACGTCCTTAGGACGTTTTTTGTCGTGCTTTGGAGAAAGCGTCTCAGAAGGAGGGTCAAAAGCTCCGGGAGGGGAGCCAAGCTCAACCCCGGATGCTGGAAAAAAGACAAGCGCTAAGCCGGCCACAAGTTTCAATGTCAAGTCCGATGCAGCTCCAGTGACTCCTCCCTACAATCCTCCTCCTGTTCGGGAGCCTAAGGCTACACCGAAAAAACGGGAGAAAAAACACGAGCCTGGACAAGCTTCCACAGGACCCCCTGCTGCCGTGGAAAAATCGGCGGATGAGATGTTGGACGAGGAGCTTCGGAAAACGAACGCTCAGTCCTCGACTGATCAGCCCAACGATGCGGACCGTGAGCAACCTTTCTTAGATGCTTGTGCGGCCACTGGTGCTGAACTGCTCCAACAAAGTGGCATGGCGGAGAGTACTGAAACTTTTGACACCAAAGATCCTCTCACGCCATTTCTTGCCTATGTGTTGTTTGTGTTGCATTATCGCAATAATCCTTTTTCGGACTCCTGGCTGATTTTTAAGCACTCCGAAATGCGAGAAATTCGCGATGGGAAACGAGCTGTTGTAGCTCACTGCAGACCGTGGTCGACAATCTCACACGCTGAGATTGATGTGGTCTGCCTTGAGCTTCTATCTCTCTTCGAGGAAGCTCCGCCACCCGAATCTATGAACAGTGGCGTTTTTCGCACGTTTGCCAAGGCTTTAATCTCGGCGAAAATCCGAGTTGCGAATCATTTCAAGCCAAGGGCAAAAAGTTATGAAGTGCCAGGATGCAACAGCAAACTGTACTTCTTCGAAGTCCAGTCTTTTCCTGGACCAGAACCTCCAGGACAGGCACATATTGCTTGGGCCCATTGTTCGGATGTACCTGGATCAGTTGGCATTTTAGCGTCTGGCCGAGTCATTCGCACAGCCGCTTGGACTCTTGGTCTAAGACCAGATCAGGAGTCAATGTCCTTTTTCGGTCGTTGCCACACCAATCCTTCGTGGACCGACAATTTCATTGAATGGGCTGCCAACTTGAACTGGAGCACAAAAGACAGCTCCGGAATTATTCGGTGGATACATGGGCGGGCACTTTGTAAAAAGCCCCTTCGCCAACACGGTCTTGGAGAATTCTATGTGTCGGCTGCACCAAGCCGTACATTCTGTTTCCAAAGACAAACGATGGGCAATTAGAGAATCGGCTGCCCGAATCGATTACATCTTTATTGTTGCTGATCAAGATTCGGCTGACTTTCCAGTCCGCGCCATGACGCCGACGATAGCTGATAAAATCAGCCAGAGAGCCATCCAGGATACGGAAGCTTGGGGAGGATGGCGTGCATAACTTATAACATGCCAAGCCAAGTCCTTTATTAATTCAATGCTTGTCGATGGTACACCAATAGAATTTTGTACATCTCCTTGCTGTGGGTCGTGTCGGCTGCGAGATCGATGCCGGTGATGTCGTCTGTGACGATGCCGGCGGGGAGAGTTCCCCTCCGATCGAGCTCGGATGGCTCGGGGCCGTGAGGGCGGTGGCGTCATGTTCATGCCCTCGGCGGGGAGCCCGGCATAGAACTTGAAAACGTACGACATAGCTGGAGTTTCTGAAAGCTGAAAGCTGAACCCGAAAAAAGCGGCAAACAAACAGAAGGTATGTACAAGGCTCAGACCGTCCAAGATTGCAGATTCTCACAGAATGGTTGTATCGACTTCGTCGGAACTCATTCTTTTTCTGCTAATGTGATGTCCTCTGTCGGAGAAAAGTGGTAGCAGCATTTTGTAAAATCTGGACATCATACCCGTAGGTTGTGTAGGGTCTGACCAAAGTCTGTACATCGGCTTCGGCTTGTTGAAATGGAAAAGCGGCGCGGCTTGCCAGATATATCCTTGCATGAGCGGCCGAAAGCTTACGTGAGTCAGTGCCAGCTGTACGAAATGGTCGAAACTGATGTCGGGCAGTTGGCTGTCTGTACTCAAACGTCGAGTGTGGGGGTTTAAAGTGGTCCCCAAAAACTCTCCATCGAGCACTGCCTCAAGTTCGACCGGATGGCCATAGAAGAATGGAGCCAAAAATTGTTGGAAAAACCATCGGTTGAACGTCTGTTCCGAGCAGAGTACCAATCGATTGTCTACATCACGAATGATGTAGACCTGTGATCGCAAAGCCTCCAAGGCTTGACGATGCATGTTAAACCACTGTTGTTCCTTGTAGGACACTGCAATGTTGGCGAGGGAAGGTGAAATCTGATTGCCAATGGCTGAGACTCTGGTCTGCTTAAAAATCCTCCCCATCTGTGTGAAGAAGGAAGTCTCCAGCGAAAGCTGACAAACGCGAGAAAGGTCTTTCAAAAAGATGGTTCCCGTTTTCGATCTATGGCGCTTGTAGCTGCCTTGAAACACTCGAAGTTTGGGTTCGGAGGCACCTAGCTGTACAGTGAATTTGATGAGATGGAAATCGGTTTTTTGCAGGGCAGCATATGAGTCAATTAAATGGCTGACAGCCGCCATGATTTGATCTGTGGGTAGGCTGGTGAAAAAGCCCACGAGATCTTGATTGAACTCTCGGAGCTCAATATCCTCTTCAACAGTAGAGAGGTAGTGGTGGAGGCCCTGGAAAATTTCCGGCAAGGACTGATGGCCGTAACTGTTGGGAAANGCCCACGAGATCTTGATTGAACTCTCGGAGCTCAATATCCTCTTCAACAGTAGAGAGGTAGTGGTGGAGGCCCTGGAAAATTTCCGGCAAGGACTGATGGCCGTAACTGTTGGGAAAAAACACTGGCAGCATAATGTTGAAGGCGCTGCTGGCTGCCTGGAAAAGTCGGCCAAAAGCTAAGGGTCGGTACGAAATGATTGGCCTGGCTTTCAGGAATTGTTTCTTCTGTTTAAGAAGCAGATAAGAGCAGGGTAGCTTCGCTGTTTCCTGCACTCCCCAACGATATGGTTTGAGCCAGGGTTTCTTTGTCAACTGGACCAGAAACGCTCTTGCCTGAGTCGGCGTCAGCAGCGATGGAGAGTATACTGCCAGTAAAAAAGAGGACAAAACAGGTGCAGGTGGTTCGGAGCATGGTCCACCTTGCGCAACAAAACCGTCGAGAACGGATTTGATGTACTTGATGTCATCGAAGGAAAGAGGCGTTCGACTGTACATAGTGTGTCGCGACCATTGGTCACATTCAAAGCTCTTCCAGTCTTGAAAAGTCACATTCGGAACGAAGTGGCGTTTGGCCCATCGTTGGATTTCCAGCCAAGTGTCGTTGACGTACGAAGAAAGAGCAGGGTACACCTGTGTTTTGGCACTGGTTCCCAGAAGAAAACGNCATCGTTGGATTTCCAGCCAAGTGTCGTTGACGTACGAAGAAAGAGCAGGGTACACCTGTGTTTTGGCACTGGTTCCCAGAAGAAAACGAAGTCTTTTGGACACACTCAGGGCATCCAAGGGCGAGGCAACGTGCCATTGACCATCACCAGGATGCTCGACTCCTCCAATGTGCGGATGCTTTTCCCAAAAAGAGGAGCATCGACATTGAGGTTGGCTGTCCCACGAAAATTGGGCCATCATCGCATGGTGATTCGTCAACATAGTGCCCAATGAAGAGTGGCTGCGGAAACGACATGGCAGGGAGGCAGGTGAAACGGAATAAGATAGTCTTTGACCGGAATAACTTTGTGTTTGTTAGCCATTTCTTGGTGGAGTTCCGGAAATCGCTGTGAGACAAAAAGGGTATCTTGATGGGTCTTGCTCTTGGCGGAGCTAGACCTCCTTTAAACGCAAGAATGCAAGACAAGATGCTTTGCACCGAGCTTTTTGGGGGCTCCTCCAAAGTGTTTGACAGCCGGAGAAGTGCGTAGATGTGTGGTAGCGAGTACGAGCATGATCGAAGTCGTCGCTGCAGGTTAAAAGAAGCGAGAGACCTCTCTGCAAGTACTGTTAAAATCATCCAAGAAGAGTGCACTTCCTGTTTGTCCGTACTATACAAAGATAATGCTCCCAACTTGTGCAGTCTTGCACGAAGTTTTCTGTGGAGTCGGTTGCCTGGTGCACTGTACGACGAGGCAATTTGTCGAATGGAGCGGGAAAAGTCTGGACCTAATTTGGTCATCCTTTTCTTCAGGATGAAAGGATAGTTCAAAGTTGGATTCCACTTTTGGATTAAAGTCAATTCCAAAGTTCCAATTTGTCGGGAGGTGTTCATGGTGGCCAAGGGAATGGCTATCATAGACTCTAAGCACCGGTGGGATACTTGCCAATGAAGCATTAGCTCGGCATGAACTGGTTTCAAGTCCAAAAGCTGCCTGAGCTTGCGGAGGCGGGAATCTTGTCTCTTTTGTACAGAAACAGTTGTGGATCCGACATAAAAGTCCGGTTCAATCTGAAACAGGGGCTCAATTTGAGCCGGTGTGACAAGATATACAGCAAAAGGCTTGTTAAAAAGATTGGTCAGATGTTTTGCTGAAACAAAGTTCTGACCTCGATATTCTTCAAATGCTTGAAATCTTTGGCGCCAGCGAGCCAGTTTCCCATTGCCTGTTTGGCGAAGCAGAAGAACCAACACCGAAAACGCGCACAACACCCGAAACCCAAAACAAGGCATAAACTCTGGCTCGGTAATGGCAGCCTGCAGACAGGTCTTTGACACTGTCAAGATAAACTGCAGCATTTTTCGACACTGATCATCCAAGGATAAGGCTGTGTTTTGAGCTTCGAGTCAAGAAGCCAAAGCACATGCTGCCAAGACAATCTTCAAAAGATCAGCTTCTTTGGCTCCTGTTAGCAGCCGTACTGGAAACCCGAAAACAGCTGCCCGTTGAGGCAAGGCCTCTCGTTCTTCATCAGATCGTGATTTTACAGTGGCAGCGGCTGCTTTGCAGCTTTGGACAAGCTCTTGTTTAAGCTTAGGGTCCAAGTTCAAGTTCTGCATCCACTTGGACGTGGATTGAGGAACGGCGGAGACTGGAGCTTGGCTATCCAGAACTCTGCAAGCTGCAAAATGAGGATCGAAAGCCTTCTGAAGTAGCGTCTGAGCAGGTTTCACCGGNACGTGGATTGAGGAACGGCGGAGACTGGAGCTTGGCTATCCAGAACTCTGCAAGCTGCAAAATGAGGATCGAAAGCCTTCTGAAGTAGCGTCTGAGCAGGTTTCACCGGCTTTTGTGACACTGGAGACGCAATGGACAATCGTCGCTTCTTGTTATCGGGTGTGGGATCTTCCGTAGAAGCTCGTTTGGAAGGTGGCTAAGCTGATGAGCTGGCTGGGGCACTTTTCTGTGCTTGAACCAGCTGTTGCTCGAGCTCTCGAATTCGCAAAATGAAGTCACAAAAGTGTTTCATCTTCGCACTTTTTTGTGCGGGTTCGTTCAGAGAGGAGTCTACCACAAGTCCTTGTTGTTCACAATAAAGATCAGCAAATTGATCCAGGTCAGCTTTGCCTTCCCGGAACTTCTGCATGAGAAAAGACATGAATGTGGCTTCTTTGATGGAGCGAGCAAAAAGTATGCTCGCATATCTCCCTTGAGCTAGTGAACGAAGGGCAACGTTGTTCCAACCTTGCCAACATCACTCGTGGAGTTTCAGTGAAGTGATGTCTCTGCCCGCCAGCTGATGCTTTGGAGCCCAGCTTGACGCCTGTACTTGACGTGGAAACTGCAGTCCATAAACTTCATTTGTGTCGTAAAAGTTACGATCACTATGAAAAGATTTGGGAAGATCGGTATCATGTTTTCCAGAAAGCCCATGCGGACTACCAAAATCCTTGGCTTGTGTCCAATTGGGAGGTGTGGCAGGGCTGGCGGCCTTTTGATGCCCCCAGGTGCCGTTCTTCCATGCGTCCCATTCTTCCTGTGTCCAGGACATCAGGTGGAAAAGACAGGGATTTCCGGAACGTTGGCGATCAAGGTCACGATCAAGTAGACAACCAAGTAGACATTCAAGTTGAAAGCAATCAAGTAGACATTCAAGTTGAAAGCAATCAAGTTGAAATCAAGTTGAGAATCAAGGTAAGAAAAGGCTGGCATCAGTGAGGCATCAAGAATTGAACCAGTTACGGTCATTCAATGTCTCGATCTGAATGCATCAAGCGTCTACGCCCGGCCCTTCGACAGAATGCCCGTCGACAACACACTTGGACACTCTCTCTCAAGAGTAGTTAGCGGTGATTTACAATTTCATGCACATTTTTTTGTGATCACAAGCTGCACCCTCGGTGCCCATGCCGAGCACAGCAGGTACGCCAGACGGATCAGGTCTGGTATCCACCATTACGCATAGCTTCATTGGCATGCGTTTGCGTAATGGCCGCATGCCCCCTGCTTTTCTGAAACCTTGCCAAACGGTAACTCTTTGCTATCAGAGGTTCACACACACACACAGACAGAGACACACACAGACACACACCGAGACACACAGAGACACACACAGACACACACACACACAGAGACACACACAGAGACACACACAGACACACACACACAATCGCACGCACACACACACAGATACACACACGGACGAATTTCGTGGATCAAGGACAATCCGCTCATTCAGCTCCGTGACAGCTTTCTGCAGACGCACGAAATGAAGTCCTGAACATGACCTTTGGATGTTACTTGTAGTTGTAGGGTCATGTTTCATGGTGGTTTTGTTTTCGGTGCCAAAGCTGCGCTCAGAGTGGGCATTTTGTAGCCACGGGGAAGGGCTTCACTCTAAGGGTTCTTGTTACTTTGAAAGGGGATGCCGTTGTTTCGCACTGTTGGCAGGTGGCCAATGCCGGGATTTTCGACGCTTGTCTTCTCTCTCCTTGTACCCTCCTTGTCTCCGTCAGGTGGCACCTGTTCACTTGGTGTGATTTTGGTGATGAGCCTGTTTGATTGAAATTCTTTACCCCGTTTATTCCGGACTTACGGTCGCAGCGGGGCATCTGAATTTTAGTCGCGAGCTTGATTCCTTTTTCGCTGATCATGAAATTTGCAACATGAGTCTGACAAGGTGGATAGGTCATATTTCAACATACCCATTGCTCAAGTCGCACATTGGCACGTGACATAGGATTTTCGATCACAAGAGCACGTCTCATGTGCGTGCTTCTCCTCTTTCGTTGCGGAATGGGTATTAACGGGCGATGCGAGTTTACAGCAGAAAGGTGGGGACCAGAATCAAGCATGCAACAGCAGCAAGGCTGAGCGTCCTCATGTCCTGCCATGTCCTGCCTAGCAGTTCAACACCGGGGAGTCTGTGTTACGGCTACTGTATAGGCTAGTCATGCTGCTTTTGTCACGAGGCACTGGCAGATCCAGAAACCGCGACCTTGGTCAATGCAGCATCTTGTCAGAAGATTGAGCGGAGAGATGCAATACGGAAACGCAGAAGACTGCCCCTGACTATGAAGCAGACACCAGGTCACCTACAGCTCCGTCCTCAAGAGCTTCAACCACCAGAAGCGCTTTCATCGTGTTTGGGAGGTCTACGAGGAGCATACAACCCGTTGTGCTTTGTGTGCCCAGCTGTGTGCTCGTTCTGCCTACCGGGTGCGCCTTCCCGGTCTCTCTCTCTCTCTCACTCATCCGCTCACTCCTTGTACAAGCAATAGCTGAATAGCTGTACTTGTAGCTGATGATGTTGTCACCACCGCGGGAATAGGATGCAGCAGTGTCGTATAAGAGCGCACTCAATCCTTAGATTGTCGGGTTGAGTAGGCGGAGTGGTGGAAAGGGAGCCTAGGAAACGGATCTGAAGTTTGGCATAGTCGCAGCAGCACATTCACATTTATCGACAGACCTAGGCGGCAGCCAGTTGCGGTGCAGTTGCGGTTGCGGCCTGTTATGGCATAGAAGATATATGAAGATATCAATGAGACGAGCCTAAGTTGGCAGGAGATGATAAAGCAGAAAGTCGAGTTTTCCGTGACGACATACAATGCGCTGCTGGATGCGGCGGGCTCATAATGCAGAGCTGCAGTTAGCTTCATGACAACGGCAATCCCGGGGATGTGACCAGTCTTGTGCGAACCAGCTTGGCTGTCGCGGGTTCGTAAATGGAATCTGTGCGGTAAGAGCGAGCAGAGCGGGCAGCGAGCATGACGCATTCTGATACTTTAGGGTAAACTTTAGGGCCCTTCCCCTACCCCTCCTAGCAAGACATCCGTGCAACTACTAAAGCACCGCTGGAGCTGGGCTTCCAGGGCTGTAGGAAAATCGTCGTCGCATCAGTAGCAGCAGTAGCAGGAGAAGGAGCAGTGGCAGTAGCAGTAGCCGACGCAGTGGCAGTTTCAGTGGCAGTGGCAGTATTAGTCTTAGTAGTAGTAGCAGTAGTCGTCGTCGTCGTCGTCAAGTAGTCACGTCGTTATCACTTTGAGCCCAAGATTCATTCTCAGGTTTGTGCACGCAGTGGCGAGATCAGCCGGGCCGAGCCGCTGCTGAAGGAGCCGGGAGTCGTTGATCCCACAATAATCACAACTCGAATCAGACTGTTCGTGCAGCGACGCTTGTGCAATCAATGAACGAGTACCTGGAAGAGTCTGGCAGCCGGGCATGGCTGGAGGGTGGCGTGCACCCTGGAAATCCTGACAGTAGCCGATAGTAGCCACAAATCGGTACCACTTGTTACAAGCCGCGATTCCACTTAAGTTGCGGACTCGCAAGTGGCGGCGCTACTCAAATGCGAAGGACATGGCAGATCAGGGAGTGCCTCCCAACATCATCACCTATGGCACAGCTTCTTGCACGAAAGCTTACGGGTGAATTGTATCGTTCCGAAAGACACAAGGCGGCTCTGTAAATGAGTCGGGCCGGCTGGGCCGGCTGGGGCAAGGGTTCGCGAAAACTCGCGAAGCGCTGCTGCCTTCATCGCCTCATCGCTTGGTCTGGTCAGGTGATTAAGGCGTACTGCTCGGCCAATCGTCTGGACCAGGCAGGGGCTAAGAAGGCTAGGAGAAGTAGCCGTGATCGTAATAGCCGGCCATAGACCATTGTATGGACTTTGTCTTTGCTCATTTTGCACGGAGGCCCTATCTGAGTGTGCTTCTTGCTGCCAGTTCCGATTCCAAGTCCCATTTTCGCGACTGATTCGCAAACAACCTGAGACTCGGTAATTCAACATGCAGACGATGGGCTTCAGGATTTTGAAAGTGTTTGCGAGTTGATCTAAGATCGAGCAAGAAGTGTCGGGGTGTCCAGCGATCATCAGATGAGTGAAGGTGAATACAACCTCGATGGCCAACAGTAGCAAATAACTCAAATAACATGGTGGATCTACGTCCTGCTCCCCATTCCCACTTGCCCGGAAATATTCAACGAAACTCTTAGTGGTGCTTTGTAATAGCCACAGTACCACTACCAGGAGATACAGTGATGCTATCCAGCAAGTAGCATGGTCTGTCATGTCCTACCCATCATGACAGCCGGTATTTTCTTGCCCGTTTTGGACTTTGGAGCCTTTATGGTTGAGGGTACTTTCATTATGTGAAGGCTTTAAGGCTGGTACCGGGTTTAATTTAAACTCTTTCAGGGGATTGCGAGCTTTTGTTTTCATGTCTTAGCTTTAGGCACCGATGAGTGTCCTTAGACATTAGGGTTGGGTCAGCCAGGGTTCAAGGCCTTCGGCTTGGGGCCTTGCTTGTTTCAAGCTTTGGGATGGTCTGACTTCGAGCACTCTACCATCAAATCCCGAATAACTTTCCGTCAGGGTAGCGCAGCCAGCATCTTCTTGGAGGTACCCCAGTCAAGCATGTCCTTTTCAGGATAGCACATACGATTCGCGCCTTCGGCTTACGGCTACACCTACGCCTTGCAGACAGTACGGTTTAGAGTCCTAGGTCATCCTAGGTCTATGGTCGTTGGGGGCTGGCTGGGTGGTGGTTTGATATGGGACCGCTCGTTTGACTATATCATTTGCTGGCTGGGCCATCGCTCTCGATTTGGTTTGGGGCTTGGCATTTCTAGATATGCTGCTTAAGTTTGTAGCTGGACAACTTGGGCTGGGCTAGAGGGGTGCTCGGGCTGAGCCGGGGTGCGAAGGCAGGATTTGTTCTCTCGAGAGTGGGCTCTGCCTGAACATTCAGATTCCGCCTCAGTGTCTGAGAGGCTTTCGCTGTCCTGGAGGAGATGCAGAAAAACACCTCGCACCACACCTAAGCGACAAGTTTTGCAAAGGCAGGCAGAAGAAGCGGATTTGGGTCGAAGCTCTTTTGCCCAGGCTCCATCCAGACGAAGTCACCTACAACACACTGCTCGATGGCTGTGCCCGCTATGGACTTTTCGATCGTGGCCTGGACAGGGTTGATCGAACCATGTGCGTTGAGGAATTCTAAAGATTGGTCGGGCTATTTGGCATTTGTGCTTGCAGCTCCTGGTGTGCGCAGGAAGTGCTTGCCGACATGCGAAGGGCTGGTGTACCTCCAAGCAACTACACGCTCTCCGTGATTGCTAAGCTCGCGAACCGCAGCAAGAAGCCAAAAAAGGCGTTCGAGATGGTGGACACCCTGCGGAAAGAGTTTGGACTCAAGCTGAACATGCATGTCTACAACAACCTCATCCACGCAGCTACTTGCGACAGCAACATGATGAAAGCACAAGAAGTCTTCGGCACTATGCTTGATGAGCGAGTTCGACCAGACGGACGCACCTACACTTTGCTGCTCAGGTTTTGCATCACACAAAAGGCAGCGGTGCCTGCGACGGCACTGCTCAGGACGGCGTTTGGATTGAAGCACCAGAAGGATGATCTAGTGAAGACCGGCAGCGAAGATTCTTTGCACCCTCTACTGGTCAAAGCTCTTCTGCGCTCCTGCCACTGGGCAGCTGCACCCCTCCGCGGCAATTCTGCTTTGCAGGAAGAAGTCATTCAGGACAGCTTCGACTTCCTGTCGCGCAGCCTCGACTCATCTGGTGTGCCCAAGCTTCTGTCAGATGTACAGAAGTCACTGCCTTCGTTGAAGCTCCCGAAGTCCACGACGAGCAGAATCTTTGCGAAGCCCTGACTGCCATGACGGATGATGGAAGGAGCAAGTGCTCGCGAGCAGAGGTTTAGATGTGCCAGTTGCTGTCAAGAAAAGTTCCCGTGCGTGCTGCAGTGTTACACTGGCTGAGTGTTTCACTATCCATTTCACTCGCATGCGCTTACACCTGGTGTGGAACAGCGCCACCAGGTTTTCAGCGATGGTGCGATAGGTGTCCCGCAGGCACCCTTAGCCTTCGTGAGTGCACAGTGTCGGCACGACTTGAGCCACTGGGGCACTGGCATCCATGTTCTCTATCCGAAGTGCAGGAGCCAATGCTGGCCAAACATTGGCTGTTAGCGGCTGCTGCTCATGGTCACAAGGAGCTGGAAACTTGTCGTGGGATGCACTCGACAGAGGCAGAGTGAGGCCAGAGAGAGGTGGGATCTTTCAGATTTGCAGACTTTTCCTTTGCTTCGCCCTGGACCTTCGGCAAAGGCAATGCTCTTGTCCTCTCTCCTGCGTACAGTTCTCTGTTCACCAGGAGGCATTGGACCGGGTGAATTGGGGAGCAACTCTGCGTCCACCCGTGGAGAGACGGCCTTAATCTCAGGTCAACCGCTGATGTTAATGAAGCATATGTTGCCGTTGTTGCCCCACAGCATCGTCACTACAGCCTCTAAACTCTCGATGACCGCCGTTCAAGTTCCTAAGGTGGCTCCAAGTGATGGAAACATGGGGCTGGATTTGACTGCATCGCAGAAAGCAAGTTGGCATCTGCACCGGTAACATCAGACACGTTCGTCAGCTTTTGAATGTTCATTCTCAGCAGGCATGTGCTTTCCGATTGTTTCGACATGATGGTTCGAGGCGCTGATGAAGAGCGTGTTGCCGTACAGATCCTCGTCCATCACGGCGAGTAAGAGCCAGTCCGTTTTGGTACAACTTGTTTTTGTCTAGCCTTGAAGCGGTCAGCTACTGACAAGAGTACACAAGCATCAGCATATTGCCAGTCGTGACTGACCGCATGAATGCAAAGCGTACATTGTTCGGAGACATCTTCCTGTACACTGGGTGATGGGGCAAGCCTCGCTTGCAACCTTTTATGCTCCCTGTCCGCAGTGTCTGAAAGCTCCATTCGACAAGGGCAGGCATGCCCTTGTCCCAGAGCGCCATTCACATGATACTCAGCATGTTTAAGTTGAGTTGAGCTATGTCAACAGCCGATCATAGCCGATCAGTCGAGCAGCATCGGCCTTCAGCTTGTTGGACAGCCTTGATAGGTTGTGTTCGCTATCCTCACCATCTTCCTGAATACCGAGCCATTGCCAAAGTTACGTCGAAGTGTGAATGGGCAGTTTGCTTTACGGATGTGTTTGTTCACTTCCTCAACTCAGGTTCATCGGCACCTGGAATGCCAATGCTATTTATCGAACGGTTTCCACGGCCTGAAACTCGGAACGCTCTTGTTTTCCATCTGCATCGCTGCTGGATGATCATCATGATAGCAATAATAGCCGCAGCTGGAACGATATTATCGATGCTGCTTGCTGGTTCGCGATACACATAATGATGGTGATCATGGTGATGATGACAACAACGAGGATGACGACGACACTGACAATGACGGTGACGATGACGACAACGATGACGATCACGACGACGAGGATGATGATCATGACGATGGTTGTGGTGATGGTGATTGTTATGATCAAGATGAGGCTGAGGATGGTAGTGATGCAGTAGCGATGACCGATGCGATGACGGCCTCATGCTGATGATCGTGTGTCGCTGCATGAACGACCATTGTTGTTGTTGCTGCCGTTGTTGCTGTTGTTACTGTTGTTGCTGCTGTTGTTGTTGTTGTTGCTCCTGCTGTTGTTACTGTTCTTCTTCTTCTTGTTGTTGTTGTTGCTGCTGTTGCTGTTTCTGCTGTTGTTGTTGTTGTTGATGCTGGTGGTGATTGTTGGTTGTTGTCGCTGTTGGTTGGTGGTTGTGTTGTTGGTTGTATTGTTGGTTGTATTGTTGGTTGTGTTGTTGGTTGTGTTGTTGGTCGTGTTGTTGGCTGTGTTGTTGGTTATGTTGTTGGTTATGTTTTTGGTTGTGTTTTGGTTGTGTTTTTGGTTGGTTTTAGTTGTGTTGTCGGTTACGCTGTCGGTTGTGCTTGTGTGCTTGTCGATGAAGTTGTAGGCACAGCCTCACGACTGAAGCACAACAGGCACACCCTAAATTCGATCACTCAGCATCCCAAGAGGTAGGTCTCGTGATTTGTGACTTTCTGAGCATTTTGCTCCCGTGTCGCACTAAATGCACAAATGTACTTCACCTGCTCGGTCAAGGAGCCGGATGGCAAGACCTAGAGCAAATATCGGCTTGCCTTCATGACCGCAATGCTTGCACATGTCAAAGCCGAAACCATGCCGCTGCGAATCTTATGCGCCAACCTATCGTCCATTTCAGTTACAATGGCCTTTTTTCTTCCTCACGGCCCATCGTTTGTAGCCAGGAGTTACCTAGTGTGGGACGCCACTAGACGGGAACTCATGGAGACGGCTTTTCGGAGTACGACCAAACTGGCAACAGTTTCGCGCGTATTGGACGCAATGACTCACACTTAGGGTGACGGAGGATGCGCTGACAGTTTTGGCCAATGCTAGTAGCAATGATTCGAACTTTTAGATCGGTCAGAGTGTTGAAGATTTGTCTCAGCTTATGGTGTGTCTCACTTGAGTGCCGGTAAACCCCAGCGCCCGCTAAGCGCAAAGCACGCTCGCGCAACGTTCAATTGAAAAAATGTGGCTGTTGTTGCTGTTGCTGTTGCTGTTGTTGATATTGTTATTGTTGTTGTGGTGGTTGTTGTTGTTGGCTTTGTTGCGTCTGGGTCTGCGTCTGGGTGGGTGCGGGCGGATCCTACTGCTGCAGAGTTTGATTTTCGAGCACCAGCAACCGGCAGCAGCAGCGGTCGGGCGAAAACGAGATTTCGTCCAGCCCTGTCAAGTTGTTTGGATGAATGTAGTAAAAGCTGGCAGCAAGACTAATCAGCCATGTTAGCTGCCAGCACCGTCCCCGCTGGCAAAAGTGACCGGATGTACTTGAAGTCGTTGCCTATCAGGCGAGCCATGACGGGGAAAATGCGGGCGGCGAGATTCTTGGCAGTGAAGGGGAGCCATGGTTGCTGCGTTGCCGGCGAGGGGGCACTCCGAACAGCGGAACAAGATGCCGTGGTTGTGGATGTTAGCGCAAAGATCGAGCAATGATCTGGGAATGTCCCATACGTACTTGGCCGTGGCAGTGAAAAGGCAGACGCTTACCTGCAAACAGTCACAATGGAAGGCCTCTCAGGCGGAGTGCCAAGTTTGTGTGCTGAGGCATGTGGCTCAGGGAACTTAAGACATGTCTTATGTCGTCAACAACGCGGAGCTGCAAGAGGACTTATATGAAGATGGTGTTCCTCCTCTACGACCTACGACGTGGTGGAGCCATCAACAGCACCTTTCGATGGAGAAAGTACCCAAACCAGATGGATCAGCAAAATGGACGCAAACTTTGACCAGATGACGAAAGCTGAAAGCTGGCAAAGGGAAGTGGGTTCGACACATTTAAAACGGCCACCTGCCGTATGGGAAGACATGCCGTACATGCATTGAGACCTGGGCAACAGAGCGGGCACACAAAAAAGTGTTGGCTCCCTCATGTTACGTTCTGTCACTCGATCATGAAAGCAAGCTCCTTGGAGCTTGCGGGAGTTGTCGTTTACAAATTTTTTCTTGGACAAACTAGCAAGGAGGCCCCTTTTTGCTTGATTCTTCACAGACATAACTTTTCGATTACGGATGGGGGCTAGCCCCCCTCCGCTCCCCCCCACTCTCAAGCCCCCCTCCTCTCCCCCCCACTCTCAAGGCCCCCCTCCCCCTTCCCCTCAAGGTCCCCTTCGCTCTGTCGGTTTTTGGTTTCAATGGGTTGAGCTGAGCTATTAATGGGTTGAGCTCTTGTGCTTGCCGTGCATCATGCAGCGAAGATGAAAACAAAAGTGTTTGCCACGCTTTGCGCTACAGAAGACGGCCTTGCGACACTCAAGTTTTGCGCTGCAGACAATGTTCGCGGCTTCCGGCTCTGAACCACCCACGCGCGCGTCGCGTCGAAACGTGCACCACGGTAGGCTCCCCAACCTCCGCCATCCCCGCACGCAAGCCCGCCGAACAACCCATCGCTTCTCTACTCTTATTTCTCGGCGTTTCTACTTCTTGCCCCTAGCTTTCGTCCGCCCTGCTCTCAAGTCTGCGCGCACAGTTCCGGGTGAAGGGCGAGTACGCGGGAGCAAAGGGTTACCGGGACGCTTTGGTTGGGGCCTATGTGATGCCGAAACCTTTGGAGCACAAGCACGAGCCCGAGAGGACATCTGCGCATATCTGCGCTTGCGGAGGAGATTGTACTTCAAGATGATCTTTTGGAAGAAATTTTACCCGGAAAGAGCCTTTGGATCCTCAAGCTGAGGAGGAGCAGCAAGAAGCCAAGGAGCGCTACGACCAGATACGGTACTCAAATCCCTATACTTGCAGTTGCGAGTCGGAGCGGAAGGACTACAGGTGACACGAGTTCACAGCGAGAGGGCGAGGGAGTTCAGAGGGAAAGAACTTCGTGCTTGGCTATTGCATGGTGTGATGTGCTGCCAACGTGTGGGGAACGCGGAGAAGATTTCATACCTTTTGCGTCTCCCGTGCATGTGAAGATGAACTTTGACTTGGACAGCATGTGGAAGCAAGCTGTGCGTGTTGGCCCTGTTCCAGATATTTCCAGATGTACGAAAAGGGCATCCAATCAGGCTCCCCGAAGGGCGCTACCTAAGCGGCATGCACGTCAAGAAGGGCGTGCAAGATCTGGATGGTGTCGTGGGGTTGGATGAAGTGGACATGGAGCTACCACCCTACGGGGGTTTAAAATAAAAGACTGATTCAACGAGGACAACATTGGACCTGGAATTATTGGTGAAGCTAGCGATCTACTACCGGAACATTCCGATCCACATATCGTGAACCGCCTGGTCTTGATCAAGCTGCAAACAAAGAGTATGAGGCCATCAAAGACAGTGACCTAGCGGACTTTCCGGTTGATTGGGATGATGATTACCGCCAGTCGTTTTTTGACTGACATTTTGGATGTATTTGCGCCGTCGGGGAACCCATCAAGAAGGTTAGGTCAGAGAGAGCTCTCAAGGCTGTCAGGCCGTTATCAGAACCAGAACAAGAAGTTGAAGACTTAGCTCAGAGCTTTTTTCTGGATGGGGTATGCGACCGCAAGGCAGTCCTGGATCTTTACAACATTTCGAAAGGGCGAAGCAGTTGTTCTCCAGGTCAACAACACGGAAGCCTTCTACCAAGACTTTTTCGTGGATGACGGGAATGTACACGCATTGTGGAGTTAGTGGGATTCGAGATGGAGCACGCGCTTACCGTATGTCACCAAGGTTCCCAGCAAGTTTGCGCAGGCGGTGGCTGAGAGAAGTTTGCAGCCGTCGGGGTGGTCAAGAGTTCAAGTTTGGGATATCATCGTGAGTTACACAATGTACCGAATACTTTGAATGCTGTGTACCGCCCTCAGGAATTTGGGTACAAGGAGAAGCTAAAGAAGGTTATGTCGTGGTGGAACAGCAAGTACGACCGGGATTGTGGAAGTCAGGAATTGTGTACCCTAGTGAAGGTTATCAGACAATTTCCTTCCCAACGCGACCATGGCATGAAGCGCAACCTCATCAAGGAGATCGCTTTGTTTTCGAAGCGTATCAACCTCGCGCAAAGAACCTTATTGGGCAAGGACTTTCCGATATGGCCAGAGTTCGGTCTTCCCCTGGATGCCAAGAGCCAGGGAGCTTGGAGGCTGCTACAAACGGTCACGACTCAATGTTCCGGTTGGATGAGTCGCATCAACAGCTGTTGGAAGACCTTCAAGAGCCAGCCGGTTGAAGAGCAGAAGGTGAAGGTGTGTTACGGTGTGTTTGATGATGGCAGAGTCCCATGAAGAAACAGATTATGAGGCTTTGGTCGATGAGCTGGCAGGAGATCTACAAGTGGTACAGTGGTACACACGGTGCCCCAGTCTCAGGTGAAGCCAGTGGCGTCAAAATGGGAAAAGACCACCAAGAAGGAACTGGACAACTTCTTGGACTCAGGCACCATCAGGCACCCTGTAAAAGGCTGCTGAGCTACAGCGTCAAGGAGAACTTCGGCGTCCCAAGCAAGGATGTGTACACTTTGAAACCGCCTGACGCCCCAGGTATGAAGTTGAGGAGGAGATACAGACTCGTATTGCGCGAGAACCACGCAGCATACGAGGAGGGCTATGGCTCGCTTTGCACGGGTGGAGCTTCAATCGAATCAAGGCCTTCAGAGCAGCGCTGGCCTTTGGAGCACCGCGACGTTGGCGAGTTCTCAGACCATTATACGGTCTGAGAAAGCCCGTCGATTTGATCGGCGTGCAGGTGTTCCAGGTTGGCAATGGCACGAATTCCGTACAAGGGAGGTTTCATCACGCTCAGACCGTCTTCTGTTGACAAAGAGGCTTGGGTGGCTTTCGAAGAGCAGGGGAATGAAAAAGCAAAAGGTCTTTAGTGGCTTTGCTGTTCACGTTCGTGGATGATCTCTTCTATTTGGAGGCGATGTACCGCTGGACACGTGAAGAGCTTGCTCATCCTTACAATGGGCAGACCGTCCGGAAGGAATAAGGTATGTGGCAATTGAGGTCTACCAGAATGGCTCCGCGGCGTTTGAGCTCAAACAAACGGTCGACATTGAACCTCCTGAGGGCCCTCGACATGACGGACATTCATCCAACACAGCCGCCGTGCCGAAAAGAGTGGATCGCTGAAGATTTCGACGAAATGTCAGAGGAGTTTGAAGAGAACGCCCTACGAATGGGTCAACAGATGGTGGGTGAGTTGTTGTGGCTCACAATGTGAAGTCGCAGATCTTCAGTATGTTGTGAGTCACATGTCCCAGTGGGTTTCGAAGCATCCTAAGAGGATCACCAAGGTGGCAAAACTGGTGTTGGCCTACCTGTCGGGCACCAAGAACATGAAGCTGGTCTTGGGTGACTTCCAGAAGGGGGAATGGTCATCCTTGGTGACTGCTACAAGAAAGCCCCAGCAGCAGATCCGGCAAGCAACAACAAGCAACACATCCAGCACGCGCGGTGCACAGGATTCAAACAATCCTATCGGATATCGGTTTGAAGATAGTTGCTTACTGAGATTCTAGCTTTGCTCCAACGAGTGCCATGTCGATTGGTGCGGCTGTGGTGACTGTTACCAACTGTCCCATCGCCTGGAAATCTGGAAGGCAGTCGATGGCGACGTTATTTATGATGGAGAATGAGTTGTTGAAGGCAACTCAAACTGCTGTACTGGCGGAGGGCATAGCTTGCTTGTGCGATGAGTTTGCGGGTCACAGGCTGGAGCGGGTATTACGAGTGGACAATCAAGTGTCTACAGCAATGCTTCAAGGGGGGCCAGGTTCGAGGAGAACCAGGCACCTGAAAGTGCTGAGCGCCTACATCATGGAGCACGTGGAAGGACTGCTTACTTCGAAGTTTGTGGAAGGCCAACGGCAACTTGTGGACTTGGCTACAAAACCGCATCCAAAAGCACGACTTTGGGAGCTGTTCAGTGCAACTGCAGCGCAACAGGACTCTATCATTGTTGCTGGACTCGATGAGCTGCTTCTTTCTGGTTGTGGTGGTATGTTGCTTGGGAGCAGTGGAAATTTGGGAGGCTGTGAAGTGGCTAGGCGAATGCATTTGGAGCACCGTGTTGTAGAAGAAGAACTGGAGAGGACCTGGGACAAGCCCCGGGAAGTGCTCAGCGGAAGCTCCCCGCACAAACAAGTGAAGGCCTGGATAAGTAGCTCGATGTCTCGGGCGTTGAGCCAGGCTCCGCTTTCGAGGGCAGACGAGTTCATCTAGTTCAACGACAAGGCGGAGGTTCGTGAGCAGGGAAGTGCAGGCCGAAGCAGAGGCTCCGGTAGCTCCTGGTGCTTATGAGGATCCTGGTCAACGCACGAGGTTTAACGGGATGTTCGACGGTTTGCAGCTGGCTTCACACCTTGTGAGACCGTTTGACTGTAAATGGTGCGATCAGGCTGTACTACGTTTGTATGTGAGGCGACCTAGGAGCAGGCTGGCTATGAGCAGGTCGGGTTGATGATCCCACCAGTTGGACCCTTTTTTGAACCACTGCGACCCGCGGTTATTAGCATGGCTCCTAGTACAGAAGAGAGGTGGATCTGCACCAACACGATCGCGAAAGGATGTTTGAATGAAGTGGCTTAACCCCGTACGGGAAAAGCCAAGGAAGAGTGGGAACATCCTCTCCGTGTATGTGTGCTGCAGACATGTCAGCGCGGTATGCGGGTAGCAAGCATGTGCAAACGGATAGTTATAAGGTTCGGGGTTATAAGTCATAATATGTACTTAGCCCTAGGTTTTGACGTTGCCAGTTTGGAAGGAAAACACTTTCCGCCTTGCCGGCTGAATTCGACTTTCTGGTGCAAGCTTGGCTTTCTGGGCTGTCGGCCTATCATTACCCCATAGAACTGGTGATCAACTTACACAAGGAGTACCAGAAGCAACACGTGTTCGTCAATTTTTTGTCATGTTGATGTTTTTTGCAGCAGGGACAAGGCACATGGTCGGGACCCTGTCCAACGAAGCTATCGACTCCTCGAGAAATGTGCCTCAATCGCCGCGTGTATGTGTGTTTGTTTGTTTGGTTTTCGTGTTGTTTCGTGTGTGTTTGTGTATGTGCGTGTGCTGGCTCTTTTACATATACATGTACACTGTATACACATACCAACTCCCTGCGCCACACAGCCGATGTAACCCACCTTTTCCGCTTTTTGTGTCTCGTGAAAAAGCCGGCCTTCAACCAGTAAGAGCCTTGCAATGCAGATTGCACATGATTGAAGACAACGTTCGATTAATCTTATTCAGGGCATATTTTAACATATTATGATGTTTATTGCAGCCGAGGGTCACTCGAGTGCTAGTTTCGTGTTGTTCACGTGAACAGAAAAGCTGCTGAGCTGAGGCACTCAGCGCGTATCCCTTCCACAATCCAGCACATGGAGGCAATGACACATCGACAAGGCGCGAATGCTGTCAGCCAGGCTCGCAGAGATTGGGGTAAGACGCAGGTCTGCAAGCGGATGCGTTCACGAAGGTTAGTCGGTGTCACTCAATCGTTGTGAGGCTCAGGAAGAGGTGTTTGACCCTTTATGAACTTTGAAGGATCCTGTCCTATGATATCCTATGGAAGCTCATGATCAACGCAGTACTGCAGTTTGGACCGTGCTTTTTCTATTCGCATGCCCCCTGCCAGGCACATCGACCAAGTTCAGGCCAGCCCAAATTTGCAGCATGCTTGCCGCCTGCTGGGTCACGTCATGTCGCATCTGGACATAGCTCTGTGCTGAACATGTGGACAGGATCCCGAACAGGTCTACCACTGGCTCAAGGCAGGGCAAATCAGAAGGACAAGCAGCGTTACCCCTGATTGGGAGGCAAGTGTTGAGACAGGCATTGATAGACGGACAGTCCGAAGAAACAAGCTTTTGAGGTATATGTTAAACATAGAACAGCGGTGCTGTTCAAGAGCTATCTGGTGCAGCACGAACATTTTCAACCTAGTGTCATTGCTTTCCAGAAGTGCCGGTGACTGCGGGCTGCATGCGAGCAGGGAACGAGTCAGAGTAGACTAAAACAGCAACCAGACAATTCCGCTTCAGGCACTTTACTCCAGAAAAAGGGAAGGTCGAACAACGCTCAAGCCAGTGGAAACGTTATGCGTCGCGAAATCGAGAAACTTTCTTTTGAGGAACTGGTAAATATACAGGACTGCTGTTGCTGTGCAGCAGTACTCACACTGATCTTGGCGAGTCTGTTCATTGATCCCGGAAGCATGTGTGGCACGCTCAGCACTGGGCGAACCAGACTGTCTGGTTGCTGTCTTGTGAGTCCTTGTTTTGTGACAACTGTCTGATCCAGAATCTGCAGCCTTCTGCAGCAGATATTTCTCCAGCGTTACACTTTGTAGCATCGTGCCCCCTTCCAGGGTCGCTTGATCCGACATTGTAAGCTGCCCGGATTGGAAAGTTACAACATCAGGCGGTTTCAATCACGTTAAGACTCTTATGACTGACGGTGGTAGATTGAATAGAGGATTGCTTGCATGCGCATTACCAGGGTAACGGTTACGCACACCTTTTTGCATCGCAGTTGGGCAAAACTACCAGCGGTGCTAGTATCCAAGAACCTGTGTATTCGTGGCATTTGTACCCCTGACCCCTTGATACCCATTGAAACACGAGCGCATACATGTCATATCTGTCGTACCGGCAACCATGAGTATGTTTGCAAAACGAACGACAGGAAATACATCCTCGCTAGGAACCGGCAATTTGGATATGATTGGCAGGTCGTGTATCTACCCAACTTGGGAGCATTGAGCATAGGAAAGATAGGCAACATTAGAATTACGACGAGCGATATGTTGGTAGCTCATGCTAGAAGTACTCAGTAACGTTTGCAAAATCACACTATAGCAGCTATAGTTAAAATAGTCAGAAGCTGTATTTCGAGGGCTCACACCGCAAACATGGAGAGTTTCGTTACCTTCACTGACATCTAACTGGTAGAGTCTTAACTAATAGAGCCGATTCACTTTAGCCAGAACACGCGGGAGGGGTTGTAGTACGTGCATGCCTATGCTCATATACATATCGTTGAGATATGTTTGCTTGCTGTCTTTCTGCTGCATCAGGCAAGCGTCCCTTCCACAACTGTGGTGCTGAAAAGTCTTCTTACCTTGGATGACATAGCATTGTGTGCCAGGATTTACTCACCAAGCCGACCAGGCTTTCATCCAGGTGATGTCTCCACGGGTCCATGAGTCCATGAGTCGGACGAAACCCAGTGTGCCCAACGAAACTGCATGCACAATGAGGTCAAATCATGCATTGCCAGGTGAGATGTGGACGACTCATAAGCACTTTCAGTGAGGCAGCATACCCCACACAAGATGAAATCAACAGCTTAAGTGTTTCGCGTTTGGATGGCCGCAGACTGCAGAGTCTAATCTGTCATAGCACAGTGGTTCTTTACTTGCAGACGTCGCTGAAGCCAGTGATCTTCAGCGAACAAGAGCCCATGTCGTCTCATCCTTACTTTCGAGAGACAACTGGCTTGTTCATGAAAAGTTTCACTGGCCCAGGAGCCGAAGCAGCTGGGGTAATTGGTCGTCCTGGTCGGCTGCATGCACTGCATGATGCTTTCCTGAACATGTGTGCCTGCCTGGCTGACACACGCGCACGCAGGAACCACAGTGTCACCCCTGCAACCGTCGGCAGCTTCAATCGCATTGTTTTAGCCCGGCACCTTGATGACTGCATAGTACACAAAGTTGAGACTGTGACCAAAGTGGATCTTTTCAGGCGCGTTTCACGTTCAAGCGCTGGGCTGTGGTGCCGACCGTGGGCCAGCCGGTGCCCCGGTGTGTTGGTTTCGTCAGAATGTGGGGCTCTCATGTTATGAGGTTCAGTTCGTCAACTCCCAATCGACTCGCAGGCTTGCGACTTTCATTGTCTTTTGGAGTTCCCATGCCACTTGGAAGGCTTTACACGAGCTATGAGCCCTTTTGCAAGAAGCGCCGACGAGGAGAGTGCCCCAGTCGGCGTTTTCCGCTTGTTGATGCTTGTTGCGTGCCGGAGCTTTGTGCAAGGAGACGACGGATCTGTGCAGACCCGGACAGAACGTTTCGTGCGCGGCTTACCGTGGAGTCGAGGATTAGCTGTGCTGTAACATTCAACTGTGTAATTAGACGATCTGCCGCCTCGCTGCCGTCGGAGGTCGGATAGTTGCTACACCTGGCAGACAGAGCATGCTTTCGTGCGCCAACTGTGTCTCGCATTGTCTTGATTGTCTTGCAGAGTGGGTAGGGCCAAGTCGGTGCTGCATAGCGCCCTGGCAGGATCATGCAGGGGGATACGTTTCATTCCTTGACCCGATGGAGGGTGAGCAAGCCTACGACGCATGAGTCTCAGCTTGAGCCACGCAAAGCACCTCCAGCAAGTCACAGCTACGAAAGCTCCATGGTCGCGGGGGGGCCAGGGAAAACAGCCAGCACAGTCGGTCAGCCCGGTCCGAGGCCTCGACGACTTCTACCTTTTAAAGAATCCAGCCGTGACCCTCCCTCTCCTTCTCTAAAGCCTCTCCGCTTCTAGAGCTCTCTCCTTCTCTAGAGCCTCTCCTTCTCTAGAGCCTCTCCTTCTCTAAAGCCTCTCCGCTTCTAGAGCTCCCTCCTTCTCTGGAGCCTCTCCTTCTCTAAAGCCTCTCCGCTTCTAGAGCTCTCTCCTTCTCTACTTCTCTAGAGCCTCTCCTTCTCTAAAGCCTCTCCGCTTCTAGAGCTCTCTCCTTCGCTAGAGCCTCTCCTTCTCTAGAGCCTCTCCTTCTCTAAAGCCTCTCCGCTTCTAGAGCTCTCTCCTTCTCTAGAGCCTCCCCTTCTCTAGAGCCTCTCCTTCTCTCAAGCCTCTCCGCTTCTAGAGCTCTCTCCTTCTCTAGAGCCTCTCCTTCTCTGGAGCCTCTCCTTCTCTAAAGCCTCTCCGCTTCTAGAGCTCTGTCCTTCTCTAGAGCCTCTCCTTCTCTAGAGCCTCTCCTTCTCTAAAGCCTCTCCGCTTCTAGAGCTCTCTCCTTCTCTAGAGCCTCTCCTTCTCTAGAGCTCTCTCCTTCTCTAGAGCCTCTCCTTCTCTAGAGCCTCTCCTTCTCTAAAGCCTCTCCGCTTCTAGAGCTCTCTCCTTCTCTAGAGCCTCTCCTTCTCTAAAGCCTCTCCGCTTCTAGAGCTCTCTCCTTCTCTAGANTCCTTCTCTAGAGCCTCTCCTTCTCTAGAGCCTCTCCTTCTCTAAAGCCTCTCCGCTTCTAGAGCTCTCTCCTTCTCTAGAGCCTCTCCTTCTCTAGAGCCTCTCCTTCTCTAGAGCCTTTCCTTCTCTAAAGCCTCTCCGCTTCTAGAGCTCTCTCCTTCTCTAGAGCCTCTCCTTCTCTAGAGCCTCTCCTTCTCTAAAGCCTCTCCGCCTCTAGAGCTCTCTCCTTCTCTAGAGCCTCTCCTTCTCTAGAGCCTCTCCTTCTCTAGAGCCGCTCCGCTTCTAGAGCTCTTTCCTTCTCTAGAGCTCTCTCCTTCTCTAGAGCCTATCCTTCTCTAGAGCCTCTCCTTCTCTAAAGCCTCTCCGCTTCTAGAGCTCTCTCCTTCTCTAGAGCCTCTCCTTCTGTGGAGCCTCTCCTTCTCTAAAGCCTCTCCGCTTCTAGAGCTCTCTCCTTCTCTAGAGCCTCTCCTTCTCTAGAGCCTCTCCTNAGCCTCTCCTTCTCTAAAGCCTCTCCGCTTCTAGAGCTCTCTCCTTCTCTAGAGCCTCTCCTTCTCTAAAGCCTCTCCGCTTCTAGAGCTCTCTCCTTCTCTAGAGCCTCTCCTTCTCTCGAGCTCTCTCCTTCTCTAGAGCCTCTCCTTCTCTAAAGCCTCTCCGCTTCTAGAGCTCTCTCCTTTTCTAGAGCCTCTCCTTCTCTAGAGCCTCTCCTTTTCTAAAGCCTCTCCGCTTCTAGAGCTCTCTCCTTCTNAGAGCCTCTCCTTCTCTAAAGCCTCTCCGCTTCTAGAGCTCTCTCCTTTTCTAGAGCCTCTCCTTCTCTAGAGCCTCTCCTTTTCTAAAGCCTCTCCGCTTCTAGAGCTCTCTCCTTCTCTAGAGCCTCTCCTTCTCTAAAGCCTCTCCGCTTCTAGAGCTCTCTCCTTCTCTAGAGCCAGCCTCTCCTTCTCTAAAGCCTCTCCGCTTCTAGAGTTCTCTCCTTCTCTGGAGCCTCTCCTTCTCTAGAGCCTCTCCTTCTCTAGAGCCTCTCCGCTTCTAGAGCTCTCTCCTTCTCTAGAGCCTCTCCTTCTCTAAAGCCTCTCCGCTTCTTGAGCTCTCTCCTTCTCTAGAGCCTCTCCTTCTCTAGAGCTTCTCCTTCTCTAAAGCCTCTCCGCTTCTAGAGCTCTCTCCTTCTCTAGAGCCTCTCCCTCTCTAAAGCCTCTCCGCTTCTAGAGCTCTCTCCTTCTCTAGAGCCTCTCCTTCTCTAAAGCCTCTCCGCTTCTAGAGCTCTCTCCTTCTCTAGAGCCTCTCCTTCTCTAGAGCCTCTCCTTTTCTATAGCCTCTCCGCTTCTCGAGCTCTCTCCTTCTCCAGAGCCTCTCCTTCTCTAAAGCCTCTCCGCTTCTAGAGCTCTCTCCTTTTCTAGAGCCTCTCCTTCTCTAGAGCCTCTCCTTTTCTAAAGCCTCTCCGCTTCTAGAGCTCTCTCCTTCTCTAGAGCCTCTCCTTCTCTAGAGCCTCTCCTTCTCTAAAGCCTCTCCGCTTCTAGAGCTCTCTCCTTCTCTAGAGCCTCTCCTTCTGTGGAGCCTCTCCTTCTCTAAAGCCTCTCCTTCTCTAAAGCCTCTCCGCTTCTAGAGCTCTCTCCTTCTCTAGAGCCTCTCCTTCTCTAGAGCCTCTCCTTTTCTAAAGCCTCTCCGCTTCTAGAGCTCTCTCCTCCTTCTCTAGAGCCTCTCCTTCTCTAAAGCCTCTCCGCTTCTAGAGCTCTCTCCTTCTCTAGAGCCTCTCCTTCTCTAGAGCCTCTCCGCTTCTAGAGCTCTCTCCTTCTCTAGAGCCTCTCCTTCTCTAGAGCCTCTCCTTCTCTCAAGCCTCTCCGCTTCTAGAGCTCTCTCCTTCTCTAGAGCCTCTCCTTCTCTAAAGCCTCTCCGCTTCTAGAGCTCTCTCCTTCTCTAGAGCCTCTCCTTCTCTAGAGCCTCTCCTTCTCTAGAGCCTCTCCTTCTCTAGAGCCTCTCCTTCTCTAGAGCCTCTCCTTCTCTAAAGCCTCTCCGCTTCTAGAGCTCTCTCCTTCTCTAGAGCCTCTCCTTATCTAAAGCCTCTCCGCGTCTAGAGTTCTCTCCTTCTCTGGAGCCTCTCCTTCTCTAGAGCCTCTCATTCTCTAGAGCCTCTCCTTCTCTAGAGCCTCTCCTTTTCTAAAGCCTCTCCGCTTCTAGAGCTCTCTCCTTCTCTAGAGCCTCTCCTTCTCTAAAGCCTCTCTCCCAACGGCCCTCCCCCGAATTGGTGCCCTGGCGACCGCCCGAAGGTGACTGCGCTCAGGACACCGTGGGAGGACCAGAAACAACCATCGTTCTTAAGCCCATGGAAAACAACCGTTGTTTTTCCTTTCGCGTTTCCGGCCACACCACGTCTCAGGGCCCAAGGAAAACAGACAGGTGCTAAGGATTTCAGACCCCGCCAGGGGCCTGCTTTCCCGGGCCTTAGGGTTGCAGCAACTAACGACCCCTTATTCATGACTGTTCCGGCATTTCTGACACGAAACGCCACCTTACGGTGGGAAACGGGTCGGGGCTACGGGACTCCGCTAGAGTATATAACTTCAGCACTCACGACGCAGCCCTGCGCAGGAAAAGCCCCGCACTTCTGTGCCCCTTTCGGTCATGTAGGAACCCGGCAGCATTTACCCCATGTTGAGCTTTCGTCCCGCCCCTTTCCAGCGTGGGCGCAGGTTTGGATTCCGAATCCTCGACAGGTCCGAAGTGGCAAAGTAAGCTTGGACATGCGAAGCCAACCAAAGCGTTGTGTTCTACAACTCTAACTTCCATGCGACACTCACAGATACTTGCAATGGGTTTTCCAGACATGGGTTGCGCATTCGCAAGCATCCATCGTTCGATTCCGACGTGCCGAGGCATTGTTGGACAGCATGTACGAAGCCAGCGCGTTCGATCTAAGATTGGGCTCCTTCACGGTGGGCTGTGCGCTGCATTCAAAGTTCCTAGGCTTCGCAGTTTATGCACGGCACAAACAGGTAGACTTCATCGTCTACAATGCCAACATCGCATCCCTTCGGCAGTCAGAAGCTTCCCAGTGCCTGTGCGCTTGTTTTCTGGGTAAAGTTCGCTGCAAGGGTGCCGCACATCGACTGAGCTTGATTTCAGGACATGTTTGTCCAGTTTGTCCTCCACTTCACCTTCGATTTTGCCGGCAACATCGAAATGACGCAGGTCTTGCGGGAGCCTAGCTGTAGTTTTTCGCTCTTGTTCATGTTTCGAAGTTGGCATTCGAAGACCATGACCATGCCATACTTTGCCTCAAATGCAGGGCAGAAGCAGCAAAAGATCATGTCATAGGCCCTTCACTAAATCTGATCTTCGAGCTCTGAGCAGCCGTGACAGATAGCGCGAAGCTTCAATCTGAATGTATTCAACACGTTGCAAGCTTAGACGAAAGCATGCCCAGCGTATCCTAACTGCATGCCTGGTTGAACGGCACCCGCCGAGGGATGTCTTGCTCTATCTGGTCTTCTACATCATTCGCATCGCCTGTCTCTCGTCCACTTTACCGCCTGTGTTTGCATCCTTGCTTAGGGCACCAATTAATCATTGTCACCCGCACATGCTTCGGTGGTACCATATGAGCCTCCTGAACCAAGGTGTCGTTATGCTGGTCATCTTCCTTCTCATCGAGTTCGGTCCCCTGTTGTGTTGCTGCTGTCCCGTGATGTCTCCTATCCATGCCGTCTGCCGGCAAAACAGGACGGTCTGTCAGTTGCTGATGCAGCCCAGGTTTCGACGGATGTGGGACCTTGGGTTCTTCCAGCACTTCAGGCATTCTCCACTACTGTAAGCATCCCACGCTCAAGTCAATAGCTGGTGCCCCCTGCAGAACCAGCCTCCTTCCTAACCCATCCACTCCAGACATCTACCCGCTGGCGGATGTAGCTAAAATCCTGGTGCGCAAGAACATACAGTAGCGGCGAGGGACCGCATTAGGCGCGCCAATCCCTCTTAAGCATGCTGTACCAAACCACGTCGCTGTTGTATGTATATATAGTCATTGAGGGCAGCATGCTTGCACTGTTGCCCATGCTCGGGCTCGGGTGCCTAGGTGTCCTAATGCTGGGGATCATGCTGGACATGTGTCGGGGTGATCGATTCCAAAGCCTAGTTGGCTGGCTTCTGGGTGCTCGTTGGTCATCTTGCTGGCACCCACCTTCTTCTGAGCGACGCTAGCTTCCTGGCTTCTGTTCCAGAGATAGCATGAGCTGTGGGGCTGAACCGGTTGGTGCCGGAAAACCGAGAGGTGTTGTCCGACGTCGGGCAGGGTTTGTCTGTGTCACTGCGTAATAGGTAATGAGGGACATTGGCATGAATTCCTAGCATGGATGGCCTGTGGGACAACACCACGGAGTTCGATTTTTGATACTTTTTTCGGGAAGGGTTCGAGTGACATGGCAATTACGTTCCGGTGCGGGTTGTGTTGTTATCTTCGAATGCATGCTTTCGTCCAATTGGTGGCTAACTGCCACCACTGGTGCTGCTGCTGCTACTGCCTCTAAGAACTGCACCTAACTGCTGCTACTGCTGCCACCACGACTACGACGACTACTAGCACCAGCACTAGCACTAGCAAGAGCACTACCACTACCACTACCACTACTACTTCTACTGCTACTACTACTACTACTACTTCTACTACCAGTAGTCGTAGTAGTAGTAGTAGTAGTACAACAGCATCATCTACTACTACTACTACTACTACTACTACAACTACTACTACTAGCCACCCCCCCCGCTTACCAACCACCTGGCGCCTCAACCCGTCGTCATCGTCATCATCAACGAAAATGAAGCTGCAGAAGATGCAGGGGCTCAGGCCCCCTATCTGTGACAGCTGCAGAAGTTGCCGATGCTCACTTGTCACAGATGCAGGGGCCGAGGCCCCCTATCTGTGACAGCTGCATAAATTCCCGAGGCTCACTTGCCTCAGCTGTCACGGCCGGTGAAGTTGCAGAGGCTCAAGCCCCAAAACTGCGACAGCAACTGGAGTTGCAAATTCGACGGGGAAGAAACTGCCAAACCAGAGGTGGTCGGATAGTACGAAAACACTGTAAATACCGTGGAACCGGACAAGAAGGTTTTAAAAACTCCCAAAACCTGGAGCACAACATCTTCGACATCAAAAACAAAGATGCCAGCTGTACGTGGGAGGGGCTCGCCAACACCCTTAAAGCCCAGACCTCAGCGTAGGAGGGTTTGTTTTTGAAGTTGTGCGTGGTGTTCGNCAACATCTTCGACATCAAAAACAAAGATGCCAGCTGTACGTGGGAGGGGCTCGCCAACACCCTTAAAGCCCAGACCTCAGCGTAGGAGGGTTTGTTTTTGAAGTTGTGCGTGGTGTTCGAGAAGCTGCCTGTACGTCATCATGCCCCCCGCCCCACCCCCCCCCGGAAGCAACAATGCTGCTAAAGAACGGTGGTTAGCAATGGACTACGACATGACCAAAGTACTTCAAATACCGCGTAAAAGAACAAGCTTCCCCCCAACCAATTTCGAGTTTTCGCCGAAAGCCCTCGCAAAGCCCAATGTCGAGTTCGCAAAGTCCAGAGTACAATTGGTGACTATCACGAAAGTACTGAAAAAACCAAGTAAAACGGCTCTTCTGGAGATGTTGTTCGGGGTGTCTGCATAACAATGCCGTCATCATCCCCCCTCTCCTCCGACCCCCCTCCCCCCAAAATGCAAGTCCAGAATCGGAAGCTCGAGTTTGCAAACTCGCAAGTGAATTTTGAAGCTTCATAAGATGTTCCTGCATGACGAAAGTGCTGTAAATACCGAGTAAAACGGATGTGTGCGAAAAGAGTATGTAAGAGGGTGGTTGGTAGTGGGGGGGCGCCTGCTACTGCTACTACTACTACTACTACGACTACGACTACTACTACTACTACTAGGGCCCATCGCCCTCGTTTGCCGCACTTCGGGGTGACTTGCGGGGTGGNCGGGTGGGGGGTTTTATAACGGCATGTTTACATCGGTCAGTGGCATATAAGCTTCCATGTTGATTGACGCGCTGTCACAAGCATTCATGCCTTGTGCCAGCGTGCCCGAACCACTGGTGTTTACAGGGTTTCGCCACTTTATGCGGCATACTGCAGAAGGATGTTTGGCTTTCTGGCATAAGGCGCCCTGTCATAAGCGGCGATGCCTGGTGCGAGCATACCCAACTGTTGTTTACAGCATCTGTGCCTTTTGCACAACATAGTGCACAACAATATGGTGACGGCGAAGATGATGAAGATCCCATACTGAAATCAATATCTCCCATACTATCATCAATATCTCATCTCATAGAAAAGATTAGTTTTTAGAGGTCTTAGAAACCACCGATATTCGTAAGTCCTGCGCCTGCCACGAAGAACGCAATTGAAATAGCCAAAATCAGGTTGATGTGGAGGACACGCTTGCGCCGAACATGGCGTTCCAAGACACGTCCTGGCTGCTGCCACCGTAGAAAGCCGCATTAGCAAGAGAACGGAACAGCAAAAACTCGATGTTTTGGCCGATTTCAGAACAAAAACCATTAAACAATTGACGCTCGAATCGTCCTGTGTTCACATGCAAATCAGACATTCAAACTTGCTAACACTTTCCTGCAAAGCTCCAGAATGTGTTTAACACCCAAGCGAAAACACAGTTTTAGCATAACCGCACTCTGCATGTTGCATTGAAGCACATCACTGAACACCCGTTTGCCGCGCCGTGTGCGCGGCAAACGAAGTAGATGGGGCCTACTACTACTACTACTACCACCACCACCACCACGACTACTACTACTACTACTACTGCTACTGCTATTGCTATTGCTACTGCTACTGCGATTGCTATTGCTGTTGCTATTGCTATTGCTACCGCTGCTGCTACTACTGCTTGCTCCTCTTGTGGAAGAAGTGCCTAAGCTGTTTTTCAGAGCCCGAAACGTTGGATGCGTTTTTCTAGGCCCGAAAACAGCGCATCCACAAGGCTTGTGGCCAACACACAGAAACCTGTGTTTTACCGTGACATGTGATTTGATATGATTTGATAGGGTCTGCAAGGCACATGAAAGTATAACTCTAAACTGTTCTTTCGCAGAGCCAGAAACGTTGCAGATGCCTTTTTCAGGCTCGAATAGTGCATCCGCAAAGCGTGGCCTTTAAAAACAACTTGGCCGTGATTTGATGCGTTCTGCATGGCCCCGTTTTTAAATCTGCAGTGTTTCAGGCGTGTAACAGCAGTGCTGTAAGACTCTAATGAAAGCTTCCTTTTGTAGTGAAATTCTGCCTTGTGTGCATTTGATGGTGCTTCAAAAAGGCGCCGCACCGCGGGCCCTGTTGTTTACTTCCTGCATCCAGTCATCCAGCCAGGAAGAACAAATTAGAAGACGAGCTAGCTGCTTCGCGTTCGTTGCTTCTGGAAGATCGAATTGAAGTTGCTTTCACCCGGTCTTCCGCCGTGGCAGGAGGCAAGGTGCAGCAACGGACCTGGTTTCCATCACCGTATCACTCGGTGTTTTTCTGTCCTACTGGGTGATCGAGCAGATGCCACCATTTTCTCAGTTCCAATTCGAGGCGCGGTTCAGCTGATGACCGCTCATCTCTGTACATGGCTGAAAGTGCCCTGATGTCGAGACTACGCTCTAAGCGCCCAGGACCTGCAGCATCCGGACACACGAGTGGCTTGGTTCAAAAAGGGTCGGTCCCGAGTCATCCCGAGTCCCGACACGGCTGTCGACCTTCACCTTCCGTGCCCGTCCCAGGCAGCCGCCTACGTTTCTCTCTGCGAGGTTGCCTCAAGCCTGCAGGACAGAGCTCTGCACCAGACTATGCAATATGCAGACAAATGCAGCCATAAGCACTATTGCGCAAGCTTCAAGCACCCAGGCTTTAAGCAACCGCACTGCATGCACCGTTCTTGACGCACCACGCAAATACCTTGAACTCAATCAACCAATCCTACCCTGCTGGGTAGTTAGTAGGTAGGGTAGGGTTTGAGGGGAGGGCCCAAGAAAGGGCATGGGATGATGGAATATGATGGATGGTAGAAAGGGGAGGGTCCGAAACACCAAAACCATGATCAGCAGGGCAGGCTCAGGGTACAGAAAACTGTGTTTAGCCGGTCGGGTAAGTGAGTGAGGTCGGTGCCGCGCATTTCTGTGTTTGAAGGCTCTGCTTGGGTTTGTTAGGGCATGCGTAGTTTTAAATCTTTTTGCGTAAATTGGGGGCCACTTTGCGCGGTCAGAATTTTGGACGTGGGGGCTCGGAAGAACCTCGGACCACTTCGGCTGCGGCCGAGGTGAATTTTAACCTCACCCTCTCCTAGCCCGCTCTGCAGAGTATCCCTGGCCCAGCCCGAGAGTCCATGACAATGTTGTACTATATACCGCAAAGTGGTCCTGGATGCCCACCTCCAGGTATCCCTGTCCCGCAGAGTATTATCTCGCAGAGTGGGCTGGATTCCCCTGCAGACTGCCGACCCCCAAATTATGCAGCAGAGAATCGCCCACCCAGTGCATCTTGCAAACTAGCATCCTCGATCCCGTCCCCAAGAGTACGCCTACACCCCAGAGATCCCGAGAGTATCGCATAGAGTGGAGAGAGTGCATCCCAAGTATCCCGCACAGTTATAGCTGGAGTGCCTTCACTCACAGAATCCCGCCGCAGAGCATCCGGAATGTCCCCAAAGTGTCGCGCTCAGCATATCCGAAGTGCTTTCCCCAAGAGTTTCATCACAATGGATTTAAAGTCCGCAGGCTATTCTCCTCTCCTCCGTCCTCGTCTCCTTGTCCTAATGGCTGCATGCTCCGCCCAAACAGTACGCAGGTTATCCCACAGCTATCAGAGAATCCTGCCAATTGCACCTTTCTAGGGTGGGTATGTTGGAAATAGTGCTTGCCGACTGTCTCTTGGGTGTGATGGTTGTGCTTCGTGGTCTGAGTTTCGTGCTTCTGTCCAGCTTGGTTCTTGCTCTGTGTGTCTCGTTTGGCGGCACAGGTTGGACCCGTAAGGGTTCTGGACGGTCAGCTTGGTGCGCACCAAACATGTTGGGGATGCAGACGGTTCTGGGTACTGTTCACGCTGGTGGCTGAAGTGTGGAGGAAACATTGTGCACGAAGCCAGGGTATGCCAGGGTAGCGGTGACATGGATGCCCTGAACCCTCAACATGTGCGCAGATCGCGGGTTTGGGTGACGGGGCGCTGTGTGTCCGTAGCACGGTGCATGGAGAATCACGCGGAGGGATTTCAGCGGGAGCGAAGTGGAGGGGAAGGCCAGAGCCCGCAGAACCATGGAGAGGAGATCTAGCACCTTCTGGACGGGCTGCTTGCCCAAAAGCCCGAATCGTTCGCACGAAATGATCCAGGGGATCAAGTGCCGTCGTGGTTGGGATTACCAAAGCTTCGACAGCCATAGCCATAGCTGTTTCAGGATCAAGGTCTTCTCATTGATTCTTGGTTGCACATGCCGACGCTCGTGTGCTGGCTGTCGAGTTTGCAAATCAGCGGCACTTTTCGATCCCCAGGCTCTTAACCTGCTTGTGGTGAGTGCAGGTTCCCCAGGCTTGCTAAGTGCGAGCGGAGTGATCATGGGTTTAACTTTGTGCCAAGTTGAGAACCGTGAGCCTCGTGTCCGGCTTGCACAGCAACCTCGGCCTCATACTGCAGGTCCCGTCCAGCACGGATTGTCGTCTGGTTCTCTCATGCTAACAGCGATCCCAAGTGCGCAGCCGACATCGAACAGGTTCTTCATGTCTCCTTGCCGAATTTTGTTGCCTTCTTTGGCATGTTCATGATGCTACAGGCCAGATTACAGTCCCCACACCAAGCAGACAATCTGTGACATTTCAGGCCGGCTTTGTCCTCATGAGCTTCTTCGCATTCGGATCCGGGTGCGCTTCCACCGCGCTCTTTAGTTTCATCTGATTGACTGGGCATTGTGCTTGTGTGCTCGTCACCAGCCAGGTGAGGCTTAGGTGCCATGAAACGGGGCCATTGGGGAACCCAAGATTTTGCACACGAGATTTTGGTCTTGGTTTGTTACGTTGCTACTGCAATCAAAGGAAACTCTTTACATTGGCCTAGAACTCACCATTCAACTGCGCACAACCTGGGACTATCTCGTCATGCATTGCTGATTGCCGCTGTCGTTACTTGTTGTGGGCAATCGGTTGCTCAAACTTAGCACGTCGACGAGCAAACAGTCTACTGCAGCAGTACTTTATTGGCGAAGAACAGCAAAACCAAGCTTGAGCGAAGGACGATTAGGGCCACCTTATGCCGCTCCAAGTTCTCGAACATTCTCGAACTCGATTCGTGTTCAGCATCGTCGTTCGATAGGTTCCAAGGAAAGGGCTCGATCACATCTGCGCAGGTCTACGTACGTGGGCCTGCGTTGAGCTCCGATATGTTGACAAAATTCGTTGGTCCTCCCTCCAGGTATTTGGGGATGAGTGACATCGGCCTCTGCATCTACAAAAGCTTTGCGATGCTGACCGGTGACATGGTGTTGCCCTCACCAGTGCAAAACAGAAGCTGTCGTGCTTCGCGCTAGCACTGCAGCCGTTTCGATTCTGGTGAACACAGGTTTTCGATGACATCTACCGGGTGGATGAGATCTTGGGTACCATTTACTTCTTTGTCGAGCTCTCACTTTTGAGAAGCCTTTTCAGTTGCTTCATGTTGAGTCTTCCCAGTCACTCTCCCATTCTTCCACCTACCTCGGTCTCTCTGTCTTCCTGATCGGTCCCGCTCGCTCCCCCGCTCGAAAGTCTCTCTGTTTCTGTATCTTTCACCCTCTCGCTCTCTCTCTCTCCCTCTCCCTCCCCTGTCCCTCTTTCCCGCTTTGCGCGGGTGCATGATGTGCATGCAGACTCGGCCAATGCCGAAATTACAGAATGCTGTGCATTGCCCAATCACGACGGGCCAAGACTGCTTATTGACATATGACCGAGTTCTTCTACATCCTGTTCTACTTGGTGCTCATAAACATTTTCGTGACCCTTCTGATGAGCGGTCAGCCTTGCAGTTCTTCCAACTTTGCAGCAGCAAGCACAAGCTTGCGACACACAGTGTCTGTCTGTGGCAGGTTATGATGTCGTTGATTATGAGCTGCAGAAGAGGGGCCTGAATGAAAAGGTGCCACATCATGCTGTTGTGAGACACGGTAATGTTGCGGCTCTTTGTTTGCCCTGTTCGAGGAGCAAAACCCGATCACGCTCATCTTCGAAGAGCTCAAGGCTGACGTCGTCTGGTGCTAAGGCTGCGAAGATCATGACGTGAAAGATACCCCTTTTTGGATTCCGTGCCCTGTCTGTCTCCTCCCTCTCCGTTGATACTCTTGATGCAGGAGTTTGCGTGCGAAGTAGAGTTTGCCGGAGCAAGAACGATCAGGTCGGAAACATCTTGAAGTACGGTGCCACGGTCATCAAGTTTCTTGGCAGTAAGCACCTCTGGTAGCAGTCGGGGGACCGCGTTACCGAAGTTGACAGGTATGCTACGATTTGCCTGGACCCTATTGTGGTATCCATCAAGGCCGGCGTCTCTGGCGAAGAGCGGAGTCTCGTCAGCGCTCGATCGCTCCTTCTAGCCAGGCATGCTTCTTTTGTTCAACGCCGAGCTTTCTGACCTCGGGAGTTAGGCCGACAGTATGTGCCTGCTGTCGAAGTCTCAATGGTCACAGTAGATTTGCATGACCTACTTATAGACATCAGTGCATTTGCAGGACGAAGCAGCGTGGAGCTCAGCCTCCCAGATGTCTCATACGAGATGCAAAGCTCATGGTTCATGCCTGTCCCCTGCTTCCCAGACGCACGGCTGGCGCGGCAGATGTGCATGATGCACAAGCGCAGAATTCAGAGGTTCCTCATGCCGTTGTGCTTGGAGACCGATTGTAATCAAGTGGCTCTTTGTGAAGAACAGGATTGCAAACTCAGCTACATGCCAGGTTCAACATGATCCAGAGCAGCAGCTTCGAAGGAATCTCGTGGGCTTCACAAGCATGATCGCCAACATCTCAGCTCAGTCTCTTTGAACACAACAGTTTAGGGCGGATAGGCATGAACTGTGGCCTGCGGGTCGGCTCAGAAGGTGGTTGATGTTGCGCAGATCTTTGGAGAGCTCCCGAAACAGTGGGCTTCATTCTTCCTGCTGCAAGAGTGATGAGGTTTTCATGGCCGTCATGGTCTCAGTGCCTCCCGGTGGCTTGGGGCCTGGGTCTGTGCCAATGTCCTCCCTCAGGTGTGGATCACCTTAATGACCTTGCAGGGTCGAGGTGTTGACAGCTTTCTTGCATCCAAGGCGTGGCATCTTAGCCATGTTATCTAGTCGAAAAGCAGGTGTTTGTCGGAGGCCACGCTGCAAGAAAGTGCTTTGGACGTCATGTTCTCCAGGGACGACAACCTCAAGGACTGCGGCTTTTTTAAGTGTTTTCTCCCCACCGCGCGCGCGCGCGAGCGCGGCAACCTCTTCCCTGCACGTTCTCGCTTCGTGCCCTTGCAGAGCTTCGACAGCATCCACACTTTCGCTGACGTCAAGCCATGGGCCGAAACTTGGCAGCGCCTTGAGGCTTCCAAGTAAGGGCTGCCTCCCTTCCTCGTCTCGAGTTGCAATCGTAGATGATGCCACCAGTACCTGATGGCTGCAGCCATCCTCAACAAGGTATCCTTCCAACCTGTACCGTTGAATTTAGTGTTCAGCGAAATGTCCCTTCTCCGTTATTCGTTGCTGCAAGCATGTTGTCTTCCGGCATAGCTGTAGTTCTGGGCCGGCCATGCAAACAGCATGGCCTGGGTCGCAGAGGTCGCATGTGGATTCACTATGCATGGATGCAGGTTGGCCCAGCTGTGTACCCTGCTGCACCGTCAAGGTCTTCGATTTTCCAGCATAGGCGTTGAAGTTGCGGTGGAATTGCCTCATCTCTTCGGATCTGCACCAGGGTCGGCGGATTGAAAAAGGGCACGTGAATTAGGTTGCATTCATCTAAGGAAGCGGCGATTGTCGGGTCGAGAACTTGGTCAGATGCTTATGGCGCAAGCAGGGACTGTGCTTTCCATGAGGCTCTACAACAACCCTACGTGTGCTGAGCAGACGGCCTCTGGAGCCAGTTGGCAAAGCGATGCCGACTGTAACAGTGCGAACAACTCGCCGGGATCTCGGAGACATCCGGAGACTGTGAATCGGACGCTTGCAGCGAGCAGGCTGTCACGGTTTTCTTTCCGGAGAACAGAGGAAAAAAAGGATGAAACACCTCTTGACGACGATCCAATGCCAGAGAGAAGGAGGTACAACTGAGCCTTGGACACCTCAGCAACACTTGAAGCTGGCCTTCGCGGGCCCAAAAGGGCTGGGTCCCTCCACTCTCTCCCATAAAGGTGCTTGCGAGAACAACACCTTGCCACAGATTGCACCACAACTGTTGAATACTGCTGAGTCGGTAGAACACAAAATATTGCCATCACGTCTCTGCGCATGGCCTGAGAGAAGGAGGGTCAAAGCAGGAAAGCTGCGCTAGTGGCGGTGGTGCCATTGCTCTGCCTTCGACGCTTCTTTGCGAAAGCTTTGGTCTGAGGCAACAGCTCATCAATCGCATCTCGAACTGGAACATCGGCTTTCTGCGAAGCTCTCAGATGGCCAGGTACGTGAGGTGGAGAAGCTATAATTACTGTCAGTGTCAGTGCAGGAACACAACTTTCGTGCGGCTGACAGTTCAGCCAGCTTGCTTCGTGGCAACTTCATCTCGATGGGCTTCCGGGCGCGCCCTGCCTTTGCATCTGAGTACTATGAAGAAGTAGAACCTTCTACAGTATAATATAGAACATAAGACAGCGAAGCAGAACATAACTTCACACAATATAATAGTTAGTATAAAAGAAGTATTCATTCCTCGCTGTTCGGTTTGGATCTCACGTTCCTTGTGAGCATAGCTTAATATAGCATGGTCACGGCAGTCTTACAGCAGATCTTGGTGGCACTTACTGCTTTTTCTGATCGCCCTGTGTGTGCATTGCTATGTGTGGCAGTTCTGCTCCCGAGGTGTTTCTGCTTTCGTAGGCAACAGCGAGAGATTTCTGGATAATAAACGGTTGCGATGATGTCAGGGATCCCTGGCTTTCTCGTTCTCCATTGCCTCTGTGCCCGACTATCTTTTTTTTAATGCGCTGATCGTAACATACCCTCGCTGTGTATTTTGGATTGGCACTGTCACCGACTATAATCGTTATGTCAGTCGTTGACAATAGGCTGGCTTTGTTATTTCGAACCCATAGGCTCAAAATGCAAGGGCCAGTCGTAAATGAGAATGAGAAATTGGTGAGGGCTTGTGAGGCTGAGGCTTGAGGTATGCCGAAATTGGTTTCTGGTCCCCTGGCTTCCTTGTTTTCTGTTGGTCATATTGCATTGATTGCCCATAATTAGCCTAATTTGCCCGTAACATAGCCCCAAGTTTTTAGCCCTGGCGGTGCTGTTCCAATGCTTTCTCAAGCAATGCCGTCGCTGTTGTGAAGTCGCTGCGAAGCGATAGTGGTAGCACCCAATCTCCCGAAAGCCCTTCATAAATGGTCCTGGTTTGTGCTTGTTGCTCAACACTGTTGAGGTTTAACCGGCAACGCCGTGCCCGCTGAAAAGAGGACAAAATTAATTGGGGTCCAGCATCATCACCTGGGAGTGACTGGTAGCATTATGACCGACATGACCTGCAGCTGGCTGCAAGCAGAAACCGCACACTGCAGCAGCACTCCCAAACTTTTGGACTTTTTAGGTCTCAAGAGTTGCTTGTCGGCTGCTTGTCGTCGTGGCAGAATCGCTCTCTTTGCAGGTCACCCACTTTGCGGAGAACACCAAATGTCGAATGCTGGAACTCGGCAACGTGCTGAAAACAACTGGAAGATCTTTGCGCAGACGCATGGGTTTGGGTGAGTACCTTTCCCAAGGTGTGCACTGACGTGTTTTCCCACGAGCTGCCCCTTGCCAGCACCGGAGAGAAGGCTCTTGCGAGAATATACATGGTTCGTCCAGGTGCAGAACTGCCGATGGGCAGATTCTGGACACTGCGAGCTTGTCCATGGCCGTGAACCTCACCTCCCAGCTTCCGCAGATGCCCCAAGAATCGTTGGCCAGAGAATCCTCTTGAAATTGAGTGGCGCGCTATTTCCAACTCAGGGAAACCTTCAAGTTTCAGTACGATGTGCCCTCCAAAGACCTGGGGTGCTCCGCTTGCACCTTCAACACATGGCGACGTTTCTCAGTGAAAGCACGTCTGAAGGCCTTTTCGAATGTTGGGTGGCCTGGCCCTCCTCCCAGCTTTACATGCATGATGCCCTGCCCATGTGCAACCATGCCACCGAGATTCGTCACAACAGGCATTTTCCTTGGGTGTCACTGCAGCCCAGCCGCGCCCATAATGCTTAACTTATCAGCATGTCACTGCGAAAGTACACGCACCTCTCAAACATCGGTTGACAGGTGCCAAGAGATGCTTTCTCTACTTGATGCAGACAGATGGTTCAGTGAAAACTCTGCCTCTATGGTCTTTGACTGGACTGGTTGCTTCAATTCGGATCTGTGGACTTGTTCCAGGTTCACAGCAGTTCTACGCAGATTTGAGTGTCTTGCGCAGGATCAGTTACAACGGCAATATGGATTTATTTACGCACAATGTCGTCAGTTTCTCAGCGGTATGGCTGCCTGCTGAATCACTTGTGCCAAGATTGATGTGATTGGCTCAGTCGTGTTCACGATAAGCTCTTTCTGAGGTCGGGTTCAGTCTTATGCGGACGGGTGTGATGATCAGATCCACCGAGTCGAAAAGCTTCCCAATGAACGTTGACACAGGAGGCGCCAAGTCGTAGCAAGAGCGGCGCAAGCAAAGACCGTCTGCGCCAGCCAGCCTTCACCCCATGTTTGCACAGGTGGCTATTTCCATTTGCAGACCTTGGTCCTGATGCTGTTTGGAATTTATGCTGCACTCCTCTTGCACCTTGCCGCAGCACTCGGCATAGACAGGAAACAGCCAAACGCGCACACGCACACAGAGACACACATAAACGCCCATAGACCCACACAGACACAAGGAAGGACACACAGATACACCGACGCACAGACATATAGACATAGACACAGACATGCAGACACGCAGACGCACAGACGCACAGACGCACAGACGCACAGACACACAGACACAGACACAGACGCAGACACAGACGCAGACACAGACACAGACACAGACACAGACACAGACACAGACACACACACAGACACAGACACAGACAGACACACACACAGACACACACAGACACACACAGACACGCACAGACACACAGAGACACACAGAGACACACAGAGACACACAGAGACAGACAGAGACAGACAGAGACAGACAGAGACAGACAGAGACAGACAGAGACAGACAGAGACAGACAGAGACAGACAGAGACAGACAGAGACAGACAGAGACAGACAGAGACAGACAGAGACGGACAGAGACGGACAGAGACGGACAGAGACGGACAGAGACAGACAGAGACGGACAGAGACGGACAGAGACGGACAGAGACGGACAGAGACAGACAGAGACAGACAGAGACAGACAGAGACAGACAGAGACAGACAGAGACAGACAGAGACAGACAGAGACAGACAGAGACAGACAGAGACAGACAGACACAGACAGACAC